>JABAJU010000130.1:0-60428 GCA_018220975.1 Tephrocybe sp. 9980TJB
CTATGCTGCCGAGCGCTCTTTCAACCGGCAGGATCTTTGGAATGTGACATTTCTGTGACATGCCGACTGAGGGGGTATGCCGTCAGGCATAGTATGTGCTCGCGCTCAGTGATTTCTGGTATAATGTTTTTGACAGGACCTCGCTACTCTTCGAAGTCTCCATAACATCGTGTTACTTTCGGTAAAAGGAGAGCCCGATGAAAGCGTGGGGTATGGGGTTCTCGCTGAGATGCTATTTGAGCATAAAAAGGCCCATCACCTCTACTTTCTTATATTTCCTCAGCTGCGCATACCGTGGAATCCATTCAAATCTGGAGATTATCGCGCCAACCTACCTGATATCGGCATAGGCCGCCTAATTGAGTCTGACGGTCGATTACACCTCCAAGGAGGTGTAGAACACAAACCACCAGTCTTACCTCTTATGTCATGCCTCCCCGACCCCAAAGTTCTTTACGAGGATCCTGCTGTTTGTGAAAGATTCGCTATCGCAACGAGACAGGCATCCGACCAGGTGAAGGCTGCGGTCAAGAACGGATATGTACCTTGGGACAATCAGATCCGATGGCTCATTTCTGTAGGCCCATATTTCTGTGTGAAGGTCTTTGGACCATTCACGCCAGCAGAACTGGCCACCCGTGGACATCGAATCAATGAAAGCGGAGATTGGGAAGCCCAAGAACTGATCCAACAGTTGTTCGAAATAGAAAGAAATAGGATCAGTGAACCCATTTATCGTATTGGCACAGTTGATGCAGCCATTGCGGTAGAAGACTTCCTCATGACTGGGAGTCAGTTGTATTCCTCCAACAATCGGTTGTGATCGGTGAGCAGCCTTTCCGATGATATGGCGATCTGCCTCATCATGCAAACATATATAGATGTGGGCGCAGAATGAGGTTATGGATTCTTGAATCTCTGACACTACTTTTTCGTGCAGCAGCACGGCTGGCCTCCCCAACCCCCACCTCACCCACTCTTCTCTTTTAGCAACCACTCTTTCCTCCTGCTAGTCGCAGTTGATTTTGCCGGACGTCTGATACTCTATGGGAATAGTCGAAATCGTTAGGTCACTCCTCAGATACCAATAAATGCCATGTAAATGCTATGAAACAAACAATAAACTTGGGAGATAAAAAGATATGATGTGCATCACCCTTCTTCTCCCAAACCGTGCATATGTTTTCGAAAACCATTGATATGTTTTAAATGCAGTTACACTTACGCGGGAAAGGTCGAAGGAGGAAAAATTGTTGATTTGAGGTTGCCTTGTCAGACTCCGCTCGGCTTGCCCGGCTTTAGTAAACTTAGGCTCACGAAAGCCAAACGAAAGCAGAGCCTGAGCTGCTAGGATGGGGCTCTGCCCAGGCTCAGGCCAAGCCCAGGCCCTGATGAACATCGAAGTGACGGCCACATGAGTATCAATGGGACTGTCATTTGGGTGAAGGCAGTTTATATCTGTATCTTCGCCATCTAAAAGATGTCAAAGGTCAATAATTACTTTCTTCTTCATGATTGAAGGTGGTGGATAGGTACCGAATTACGGATACAGGTCAGCTTTCACCGTACCTGTCCCGTACATGAGGATTGAGAGGTCGTCGACGGTACGGTACGGGTGTTTTTATGGCCTTAATAGGGTATACGGGTAATATCAGCAGGACGCAGTGCTCTGAACTGCAAATTGGGTCTTGACAACTGCATTCCTTACTAGACAAAACATAGAAGACCCAGACACATTGAGTTCTTTGTCCTACACATTACCAGTTGTTTGTTTTTCTACAATTACAATGTCTTCCTCCAAGTTCCAGCCCACTCTCTTATCGTTATCCTCAAGTATATCTATTGCAATTTTCACGACACCTGTGGGGTCCATCTTGACTTTTCCAATGATTCTGTCGTTTTGCTCTTTCGGTTGGCATCCATGGAGGCTTTTAAAAAATGTGAACGTACTAACGATTTTCTAGTGGCGTAATATAAACGTTCACATCCTTCGAGCTTCTAAATCGGAATTCCGCTAGGCCTTCGATTGTCAGCAAATCATGTCAGTTGGAAGCGTCCAAGTATCAATAATCTACTTTCAAGGGTCAGCAGACGAATGCCCGCAATATTCCATAGCAGTATCCATCTGGCAGTGAGCATCACATGAAAAGAGTTGAACGAGAGTGTGTATAAAAGTAGAGAAACATCATGATGCAAAATACATAGCTCCAGAATTACGCGCATACAGACGGCCTTATGCAATCTCCTCCCTGTATCAAACCCGTGCAATTACGGCCATCTTGGAGTTCTAAAAATGTAGCTGACGGTACGTTACGTGACCCGAATTATACGGTGACGGTGGGCCTTTTGTTGGGCTTTCACTAGCCCAAAATGAGTTGTATAAGAGTGGCGGGGGTGCTGGACAGCCTATCTAGAATATAGTAGACCGGTACAATGCTGCACAGATACTGTCCTATTCATCCATTGATGTTCACAGACCTCCTTGCATTGAACAGAGCATGACATTGAAGTACAGGGGATTGATTACAAACATTTTGGGATCATTACAATCTGAACTCCGAGCTACGTTTCTGAATGTATGTGGTTTTAAGAGACTAGGGATGTAACTGAAAGAAAGCAGAAATGCATAGGAGGCAGATGCCGAACATCGCCATTATTGTCACGTTCCTACGAAGGGTAGTTGGTAAATAAATACACGTCAAAAGTTATGAATTGCACAAATGTGATGGTCGCATTGTCGCCTCAATACGGGCTAAGCTCAAACACGGCAGGGCCGCAGAGTAATTTCATCTGATCTTTAGAAAGTTTCAGGTGGATTTGCGCCTTGGACTCTTCTAGCACTTCGCGATTATCACCGAACGCAAAGGGGATGATGGTGAACGAGTGATTGTCGAGATTCCCGATGACAGGACAGGATGTATTCACACCAGTCTCCACCTTATCTAGGAGACGGTTGATGAAGGCTGTTTTCACGCGGAAGGTGAGCTCTGGATCTTCGGTGGTCTGAGAAAAGAGTTTAGAGATCTGCTCGCTGTCGACACCAACCCCCAGCACGTATTTTTTATTGTCCTGACGAACATGGTCAGTAGTATCGGCAGAATGGTTAGGGCACAACGCACCATTGAGTCCTCGTAATGGTTAAGAGTGATTGAAAAGGAATACAAACTTAAAACAACTACCAACAACATCAAATAAGTGTATTGCGTGACCAACCGCTTCAAACCCCGCATGGGTGTAAGGAACTGAGGGCGTGTGCAAATGATGAACTGGGTTCACAAGAGACGTATAAGATTGAGACGCTCTTGATCACAGCGTATACGGAAAATTTTATTCCTTTCCTCCTTATTAATGAGGTCCTGAAGCTTCTGTGGATCTGAAATACTCTCTCTCTAGTCGAATTCATCACCATCGCCTTCAGATTCGTCATCTGTTGCTGGGGTGTACGACGCCAAGGATAGGTTGCAATGGCTCTGACAATGAGTGAAGGCGTGCGGACTTTCCAAAAACAAAGAGATACACAATTTACCAATGTACTCGGGGTGGTTGTCTTCGTGGTCGTGCTAGAGGCGCACACCGTCCGTTTAATATTACGGTCGTACTGATGAATTCAGAACCTCTGACGGTATGGCACAGCGTCATTACGGCCGTATACCGTCGTTTACGGCTACAGCACCACTCTCTACATGGAAGACAGTATTTTTGAGCGTTCTTGTATTTCTCAGATGGCTGACGATCCTGTTGCCGGCTGCCGTAGACCGTCGATACGGTCACAGAATGCAGCCCTAGCTGTCAAGCACTTCGTGGCGAAGATCTTTAAATATTTCCGCAGAATTGCACATGCAACCAGCCAATATCCCACTGTCGACTCCTGCTGATTCCCTCTCAAGCGGCCTACGCCGTGACGTTCTGCTGGAGTCGAAAATGACTCTGAGTGGGCATCGTGGAGCGTACCTGTAATGGCGAAGTCGTCGAACCGTAGTTGAGTCTTGCGGTTGGTGAGCATGCGATCGGTCAGTGTAGCACTCTGGGACACCACACTCGCGGACCGTATAGGGGAAGGTACCTTGGACGTCGAGAAAAAGTACCGCTGCGATGTTTCCAGAGCGTCATGCATCCTTCACTGTGTTGCGTCAGTCAGTCGTGTTCCTGCCAGGGTTGCCGCTGAATTGGGAGGAGGGAAGCATGTTGTGTATTTCTGCAGCACCAGCCGCCTCGTGCGTGGATTTCATGGGCGTGGTTCCGTTAGCAACTCGCAGAGGTTTATTTGCCTTGTATTCGTACCCAGATTCAGAGAACTGTGAGTATATATCAGTTAAAGTGGAGTCGCGTTCTTCAGTGTGAAGAGGTGATCCGACTAGCACAGATGTTGCAGATACTTGACGGATGCATTCCAGTCTTGACAGAGTACGCTTGTCTCCTTCATAGTGTATCTTGTTACATCCCGCATGTCGTTGTATCATACTAGGTTTCCAGAATCTTGAAGTTGAGGCAAATCCGCTATCTTCCTATCTTCACCGAGAAAGCAGACCGTCCAGTAACCAAGAGAACGTGATTGGGAGAACTGAACATTAGTGTACAGGGCCAAGAAAAAGTACCGTATGAAATGTACACCTAGATGATCTGAGAAATAGCCCTAGATAAAATCGGACGGGGCACCTGTGGAGCTAAGACTCATAATTTGCAAGCCTGTCTACGGCTCGGACATATGTTGAAGGAATGGTCTTCGCTTCATCGAAAGAGCGTGTGATTGGAGCGAGGCCATTTAAATTTGTGGACGCGTTAGCTTTGATCGTGCATAATACGCGGAAGGCGACTTCGAATGCGAACTTGGGGCTGCACTGGTAGGCGTATGATGCCTTGAGTTCCTCAACATTTTGGAAAAAAAAGACACCGTCCACTCGAAGGTTGTAAAGTTCGCACACCTGTGCCTTAAGGACATCAGCCTTCCCGTGATCCTTCGACTTTGACTTTTTGTTTGACTCAGAGCCCTTGCGCAACTGTGGCAGCATTTTCGAATAGTCGAGGTAAGCTGCATCGACGGTCGCCCTTATACGCCCCAATTCATCCAGCAATATCCGGCGGTGTGAGCTCTCCAAGTTGTTTTGGTCAAAGAGCTCCTCTGCTCTGGAGGCCGCCATGTTGTAAGGCTGTAGAAGGACTTGATCCTGGTTATCCCATCTAGCGCGATCAATGCCTAAGAGTCTGTCGTACTCGGATAGAAGCTCATGGGATGTAGCCCGACCAGCGTGCTGTAATGCGTGAAAGACATATGATGTCTTGTCATCAGCCTCGTCAAATTCGGGGATAGCTTTCCCATAGAGTTGTTGATCTTTCTCAAAGACACCTTTTTTGAGGCGGTCACCAGTCTTTGAGGAGTCCAGGAGCGCATTGAAGCTGGTTCAAGGATTATTTAGATCGATAGCAAAAGAGAATCGAGCCTGAACCCTCACAGATAAGCAAGACGCTCAGCTTGGTAATCCTCGTAACCATATTTCCAGATGGCGTAATCCTGAAAGTTTGAGTACAAGCCCGTCTTCGTGTCGTCGAGACTTCCCATCAGAACATCTGCGAAGGCTGCCTGCGCATCACGGGGAACTAAATTCGATACGCGTTTGGCAAATTGCCTCACACTTTCGGGATGTTTTTCGAACTCGGCCACGATTGTGGAAGCGATGGGCTTCACCGGCTTGTTGACGAAGGGCACAACCAACTCGCGTTCACGTAATATGAAGAGAAAATCTAAAGAACAGTTACTCAGACGCTGAGATCATTGGAGAATCATTTACCTCCGTCCTGGTCTGGTTTTGATATAAATCAAAAAAATGCTTACTCTTCGGTTGGCGGGAAATGACTTACCTCCCCCAGAAAAGGTGTTGGCAAAACTTTTCTGTCCTTTCGTCGATACGACAAGAACATCTACCCACGGGAAGAGTTCAGGCTGATCTACCGCTTTCACCTGTTTGACAATTGCCGTGACATTTCAAAGGTGGATGCCGAAAAAAAAAAACTCACCTTCTGAATATCAGAAGCAAGGCGGACAGGGTATCTTCATACAAGGAGTGAGTAAACATCAAGTTCAACTATCTGCAACTATCGTACCTGCCAAGCTGTTGAAAGAAGGCGCGTAAGATAGAGAGTATTTGAAATTTGATATACGGCAACATACAAGGACATCGCCTCTCAGCACATGGAAAAAGGTCTGAGACTCTGGATCAAGGAGCGGGGTCGACGAATGATAATACACCTCGTTCTCTTCCAAAACGCCAAGGGGATCTAATACATTTCAGTACAAGGATAAAGATCGAAGCAGAAATCGACTGACCGGGAACGATGAATGCATTGAGGGACTGGGGCAAGGGAATAGAGAACTTGTCGACGATACAACTTATAGTCGTGATGACAAGATATCGAATCTTATCCCTTAAGAGATTCGATTCTGCGGGGTGAAATCCAGCCTGCAACAACTCCACTATAAGCTCAGACAGAGAGGACGGTGCTATTAAGCATTAATACGAAGATTAGTAGTTTAACGACTGCATCAGTAAATTACATACCTCCCCCACTGCCTCGTCCGGTACATGTTCCTGCAACTGCGTCATCTTCAAAAACCAGAGTTTCGCCTTCCCTCTCGAGTCGAATCTCCTCTCCTTTCCAGTTGTGCCGCTCGAGCCCTAACGCTCGACTTAAACCCGCCGTTACCCTCGTCAATCTCGTCCTTGAGACGCTGCTGAGCTTGTTTATCTCGCTCCAGAGCAGTTGCATCGCATGCGGCCCCTCCCACCTCATTAGCGGCTGGACTGCCTCAATCAAACTTTGTCTCATGAGGTTAGTCAGCGTCTCCTCGGAAACACCGTTATGGGACAAGTTCATGATGGTCTGCTTTGATAGGTTGACCGAAGATGAGGAATGGGAGATTACGAGGAGGTCAAAAATGCGGTGTGCTCGGTGTCGAGGCTGAGGATAGACGATCTTCCGTTGGGAGGCACGGATCCAGATTTTTGGAACAGGACTACGGTCATCTGGATGGAGTATCCAAAGCCCTTTACCACCCTCGATACGGCCTTGGACAGCGGTGGGACGGCTGGCAAGGTTAAGGGCCTGGGCGATGTGTTTGAGGGCAGCTTCATTAATAAAGCCACACCCATCCGTCTTGATGTATTCGGCGGGAGGTTTGCCGGACCCTTTCCAATCGCCAACTTGATATGCGGCTATCAGCATAGAAACGGGACATAACAAGGAGAGACACTCACTGATGTCGTCAATGAATTCGATGTCCTCGTCAGCGAATTCAAGAATAGGTACGGATGTAGAGAGTGCGAGGGCGTTTCTCGTCACGTATTTAGTTATGGGCTACGGAGATGGCAGGTAAGTCTGTGTCAGATTTTGTCAAAGACAACAGATTAATCGGACCTGGTCAACATTCAAGTCGAGCCGATTATGCCAGTTCACGATATCTTTGAACGAGCGTCGAAACTGGTCGCCACACAATTCGCCCGACAGCCTCTGGAAATCCTCATCCGTTTCCACCATGTATACCGCATGATCCTTGGCATGGAATGGTACGAAAATTCGGCCTAGGAGGACAAACTTCTGGTGCAGAAAATCCTTCACTTTCTTGTTTTGCTTGAGGACTAGTTCCTTCGGAACAGCCACTTGCAAAACTCTTCGCGAGCCAAGGAATCGTGACAGCCTGTAAGAGCGGCGTTTCTCCATTTTCTCAAGATGAATTCGAAACTGATCGTCTTTGCTGACGAAAATGCGAGCGCGCTGTTGAATTTGGCCACCATACCAATCCTTCTCGTTCATGTATGTGCCCATAAGTCCCAGCCCACGGCCAAAATTCTCCTCAATCGCGTGTTGCTCGCGATCTAACTCCTGCCTAGGAAAAAACGAGGGTTAGAGAAGGACAGAGTATCAAAAGAAACAAGTAAACAAACCAGACATCGATGTTTGAAACCTGTGGTTGACGACCAAGCATAATAGCCCGTGCCTTCCAAGCGGCTTCACTATTAAGGCCCTTGAGATCTTCAAGTTTTTCATTGATCTTATCCCAATCCCATTTTTGCTCCGTCACCCCGCGTGCAAGTTCCCATTGGACACCCCATGCGATACGTCGGCGATCCATTGAATTGACCGCCGTTTGATCATGGGCAATGATGTAGGGCTTCAAGTTTTGGCTCAATGGCTGGGTTAGGAACGCTTCGAAAGAAGGGTCGTTCTTTGGAGGGGAGACGGTAAAGGGCAATGGTTGAGGTGGCGACTTAAGGCTAGCGTTACGATCCTTAACTGTAAATACTGTCTTATTGCCTAACAAATCTGTCGGGCGTAAGGCTCCATTGGCACCAGGGGCTCTAGCGCTCGAGAATTCGCCTTGTCTTGAACTCGAGCTTCCTCCAACCCCACTGGTACCGGGCGGAGGAGGGGAAGAAATAGGCATAAGAGGCTCCATAGTGGTTCTCACGCTGAGACGCTGAGACGTCGACACTTTAAAGACGTCCTCGATGTCTTTTATGTTCTTGGAGGGAGACATTTTCGGGCTAGCGCTCGAGAACTCGCCTTGTCTCGAACTTGAGCTCCTTGCACCCCCATTGGTACTGCGAAGAGAGGGAGAAATAGGCAAAAGAAATTGTACAGTGGTATTGAAGGTGCTACGCCGAGAGTCCGGCGTTTTGAAGCCATTCTCGATGTCCTTTAATCGCGAGTTCTTGGAAGGAGACGGTTTGGGATTTGTTTTGCGATACTTTGATGGCGAGCCTCCAGAGCCGCCAGCAGTGGGCGACTTGCAGGAGCTGAAAGAGGATGGTTGCTCACAATCGATGTCTATGGACGACATGGAGCTCTGAGATGTGAGAGGGAATGGGCTGAGGAGGGGTTCGGTGTCGGTGTCGGTATCCACGAGCACTGAGAATCATCACATTAGGACCATCAACGAATGCTTGAAATGTGCGGCATACATTCTTTTGCTACTATAAATATGAAGTACGCAAGATAAGTTGTTTGAGTCCGGGAAGACGGAATTACAAACCAACCTTCCATTTCTTCATCGTCGGAGACAGCAAATCTGGGAAGGGGTCTCTGCAGGGTGATATAACTAGGGCTCAGTGGTGAGCACAATACATCACTCACCCTAGATTTGTTTCGCGATGCGAGGTTTGAGGGTTGCGAAGACGACGCCTTCATTGGGGTAGGCGATTTAGGCGGAGCTAAGTGGGCCTCGTGAACATTTTATTCAAAGTGCAAAAAAACAAGAACGTACAATAGAGGGTCATGCTGTTGAAGGCATTTCTGACACGACTTGTTGTAGGGGTATCACGGCATTCTTTCTTCAATGGTGTTTTGGGATTAAACTGGGAAGGGGCTGGGACAGGCGATTAACATCATCTGGAAAAATGAAAGCAGCATTCACTTACCACATCCGACCTCCGAAGGCAAATATTTGATTCGTCTTATTGGTACATCAGTGTTGATGCTAGTAAATGATTCACCGCATGAAGTTGTAGTAGCCTTTGTGGGTGAATGGTGTTTCTCTGTTATTTAGCGACTTGATTGAGCCTGGAAATAAGAACATGGTTAAATTTACCGATTTCGTCTATAAAATTGCAGGTTTCCTCGTCAATTTCAAAGCCGTCATAATCGCTGAGTTGGCTCTTTGAGTGAAAGGTCAGGTAATTACCATGATGGAATGATTTAGGCGCTCACCGATTCCATATGTAGCAATAACGCCCACCTATTTATCTGGCGCTTATACTTAGGTCGAGGCGGGTAGCAATGAGGTATACTTATATCAAGGATATCTGTATGATAGATGGGACAGCTAAGGCATGAATCCCAGAATAAGGTTGACGTGATCACGTGATGAAGATTGTGACAATGTGACGGTACGCGTTTCTTGAACTCAACGTGCTCTTGCAAAGCTCAAGATGCCTCCAAGGCGGTCATCGCGCTCGACGAGGGCGTCCGTAGAGCCATCGCTCCCAGTCAAGCGAAAAAGAGGACAGGCGGCTGACCCAGAGACAGAGGTCCAGGAGGAAGTCGCGAAACCACCATCCAGAGCACGAAGGTCAACATCGGCGCGACCTAGCGTTGCTTCAGAGAAACCTAGCACATCAACTCGGTCTCGGGGGTCGTTGCCTGGAGTTGCTGAAACAGACAATGAGGACGATGCTGACGCTACACCTCCGGTGAAAAAGGCACGGCCATCAATTGAGCCTAAGGAGGCAGAAGGGAGCGATTTGGAGGAGAAGAAGCCACGGTCGCGTCGAACTGCATCTCTGGCCAAACGGGGTAAACCGACATCCGCAGTTCGTAAACCAGCATCCACATCCACTCGATCTGGCCGGCAGTCACGCCCTGCACCTGTTGATGAGGAACAAGGCGACGAAGGGGCTTCTGGCTCGGAGGATGATATAAAGCTCGTGCCTACCAGTCGTAGACAACCAGGTAAATCCTCAAAAAACGTCTCTACCTCTGCCACTCAGCAACCAATCGACGAAGAAGATGCAATGCAGACATCTGATGACGAGCCCAAACCGAAAGTCCGGAAGCCTGTAGCTACCAAAAAAGCAACCAAGACGTCTCAGTCTCGAAAGATGGCGTCACGGACGGTGGAATCGGAGGAGGACGATTTAGAGGAGCCTCAGACGAATATGCACACCCGGGATGAACCTCCTGTCCTGACACAAAAGCCGACTACACAAAAGCCTCCAGAGGACGAGGAGGACCCAGAAGAAGAAACGTCTTTGTTCGATCCTCTACCTATGCCTGCTCCCTCCACTTTACCTCAGACTATGCCTGAAGAACCATCGGGACCTAAATCCCGTCTAGTTATCCACAAGATGGCGCTTGTGAACTTCAAGAGTTATGCTGGACGGCAGGAGATAGGGCCTTTCCACAAGGTGCGCAACTCCTCTGATTAATCCTTCCACCTCGCATAATCTTTGTCTTTGTCTTCGTCCAGTCCTTCTCCTCTATCGTTGGTCCCAACGGATCGGGCAAGTCAAATACCATCGATGCCCTACTTTTCGTATTCGGTTATCGCGCTTCCAAAATGCGCCAGGGGAAACTATCCGAGCTCATACACAACTCTGCAAGATACCCCGACCTTGATAATTGCAGTGTTGAAGTCCATTTCCGTGAAATCATCGATGTGGTAAGTAAAGGTATTGCGACCTCTTTTGAAACGCTCATTCTGTTGTCTTGCAGCCTGGTCCGAATGACTTTGAGGTCGTTCCAGGCTCCCAGCTCATCGTGACGCGGCAAGCCTTCAAGAACAACTCCAGCAGATATACCATCAATGGCGAATCGAGCACATATACCGAGGTCCAGACCTTGCTGAAGGGCCGTGGGATTGACCTGGATCACAATCGTTTTCTTATTCTTCAGGTGCGCTTCCTTTCCTTTATTTTGGCTTCCTCTATGTTGATGGGCGGGCGATATTTCCTACTAGGGCGAAGTCGAGTCTATCGCACAAATGAAACCCAAAGCTACCAATGAGCACGACGACGGTCTTCTTGAGTATCTCGAGGACATTATCGGTACATCGAGGTTCAAGCAACCGATCGAAGAGTCTCTTGTACAGATGGAACGTCTCAACGAGGACCGCATGGTGAAACTAAATCGTCTTCGGATTGTCGAGAAAGAAAAGTCGGCGCTCGAGGCACAGAAGAAAGAAGCAGAGGACTTCCTTCGGCTCAAGAACGATCTTGTTCGCGCTAAATCGCGTCTCTGGCAATGGTATTTGTGGAAGTTTTTCCAAAATGAAGCGAATTTCGAGAAGGAGATGGTGGGTTCAAGTTTATCACAATTTATTATGTACTCACCCTTTCTCCTTAGGCAAAACTTGCCAAGGAATTGGAGGAGGAGACGCAACGCCACCAAGACGACATAGATCATCTCAATCGTCTCCAGGAGCACTACAAAGAAAAGGCAGCCGCGTATGTTGTGAGTATTTGATTATGAACGACTGTGGTTTTTGAAGTCAACCTTGCCTACAGGAAGTTGAAGCAGCTGCTAAAGTTGCAGCACACGAACTTTCAACGCGCGAGAAGGAAGAAGTTGGCCTTCAAGAACGTCAAAAGCACGCTGCGAGCAAGGCGAAGAAGTTGAAGAAAGCGCTTCAGGATGTGAGTATTAACAACGATTACTTCATCCTAACCTGCTTCTGATCCATTTTTCAGGACACTGCCGCAAAGGCGAAAGCCGTTCGCGACGTACATGATAACACTAGCAAGATAGAGCGGGAGAAGAAAAAGGTTGACGACTATGAAGCCAAGCTAGTAGATGAAGAAAAGGTCTTGGAAAGCATTCGCGACAGCCTGAAGGGCAAGTCTCGACAAACTTTCATTGGAGTATTTATTTGACCCCTTATTACTTCCAGATAAGACACAGGCATTCCACGAGCAGATTGAGGTTAAGCAAAGGGAACTCCAACCATGGACGGCCAAGATCAATGCCAAGCAGGCTGAGATTAATGTTGCTTCCAGTGAACGTGATGCGCTTGCGAAGAAAGCCGAGGCATTGGAAGCAGCACGTCAAGAGGCTCAAGAAACTTTGCAGGGTCTTACTGGTGACCACACAGTCAAAGTACTTCAGATATCTTCCGACTTGGATTGATACTAACGCGGCCTCGGGGCACTAGGTTCGCGAATTCGATAAATTCAAGGATACCAAGGCCAATCTTCAACGCGACCTTCAAGCCGCTGAGCGTAAAGTGCAGGTGAGAAATTGCCAATTCGAATTTGACAGAACATTGACAAATCCATAGGAATGTCACAGCAAAGTCGACGAATTCAGAAAGAAGGCTAGTTCTTCTCGCCAGAAAGTCGATGAAGCCAAGGCATCTCAGGCCGACAACCGTTCGCGAAACAGTGTTTTGGAATCGTTAAAACGCTTACAGGAGGCCGGTCGTGTCTCTGGGTTCCATGTTAGTCATATAGCCTCACCATATCCGCCATATCGCTAATCTCCCCATTATCAGGGTCGTCTTGGAGCTCTTGGGACCATCCCAGATAAATACGATATCGCTGTCTCGACTGCTGCACCAGCTTTACACCATATGATTGTCGACAAAGTCGAACAAGGTCAAGCTTGCATCGAGTACCTTCGCACTCAAAACATTGGTCGTGCATCTTTCATGGTCCTCGAAAAGCTCACGAATACGCAGGGCATGCAGAAGATTACAACACCCGAGAACGTTCCTCGGCTATTCGATCTCATCACCCCGAAAGATCCCAAGCTTGCCCCAGCATTCTACAAAGCCGTCGGTAACACGCTCGTTGCAGACGACATGGACCAAGCAAATCGTATTGCTTTTGGCGCCAGGCGATGGAAGGTCGTAACGCTGGCCGGACAGCTCATCGAAACGTCCGGTACTATGTCTGGAGGTGGTGGTCAACCAGCCCGTGGCAGTATGAGCTCCAAACTTGCTGCGGACTCTGTCAGCCCCCAAGTACTCCGAAAATATGAACAAGATAGTGAAGATGCAGCCCAACAACTTGAGTTGGCCACGCGCGAGCTCAGGGTTGCTGATGAGGAGCTGGAGCGACTCAAGCTATCGGGACCCCAGACTGATATGGCACTCCAGAAGTTGGCAATGGATATCGAAAACTCGAAGCGCAGGATAGTTGACGCTGAGAAGCGTGTCAAGGAAGTCAAGTATGTATCTCGTATTTCGCTGCAATTATTACATTAAACCTAACATCCTTAGTGCCCGAGGCGGACCTAGCAAAGGCGACTTATCCCGCATTAAAGCTCTTGAAGGCGAGATCGAGTCTTCAACTGGAGAACTTGAAGAGTTACAAGCGAGATCTGCGAATATCGAAAAAGCCATTCAAGACCTCGAAAAGAAGATCCTCGATATTGGCGGTTCGCGTCTGCTCAAGCAAAAGTCGACGGTCGAGGGCATCAAACTTCATATCAACTTGTCTAATGATGAGATTACCAAGGCGGAGGTTGCGAAGGCAAAAGCTGAGAAGGACTCTACAAAGTACGACACAGCCATCCGAACTAACACGGAGGGCCTTCAAGAAGCCGAGGCCGAGTTGGAGGAGCTCGAAGGAGGCCTTGAAGAACTAACCGCATATGTCACCGAATTGCGCGCCAAGTTTGAAGAATCTCAGGAAACCGTAAACGAATCCAAGGAAGTCCTTCGTAAACTCAAGGAGGACGTTGACGCCAAAGATGAGGAAATCGCAGAGTTCAAGCAAAAGGAGGTCAGTATTTTTTATCTGATACTTGACCGAATCTCATCCCCGAAACTTCAGCAAGCGATCAAACAACAACTTGACGATATTAAAAAAGAGAAAAAGAAGAACGACGATGCCATCAGCCAGCTCACTAGCGAACATGAAAAGCTTCAACTTGAAGAAATCGAGTAAGGAACACCTTCTAATGTAGGATGCCATTTTCTAATGCCCAGCTCAGCGAGGACGATGACGAAGACGAAGAGGATGAAAAGCCCTCTGTTGCTGATACTGTTAAAGCCGGTCAGGAACCAGACGCTGAAGCCCAGGCGGAGGACGGCGTCAAACCCGAACCGGAAGAATCACATCCCGTACAGTTCAAATCGAAAGATAGAGCTCCATCGCAGGAACTACATGTTTATCGTCCCGAAGAACTTGCACGTTTCAAGAAAAACGAGTTGGTGGCCGATGAGCAATTGCTTGATGGTACGCGTGTTCCCAATTGCCCCATACGATAATCGCTGACCTAACAATTACAGAAAAGGTCAAGAACGCAAAACCGGATATGAGCGTCTTAAAGGAATATCGCAAGCGTGAAGAGGAATTTATGAACCGTGCCAAAGATCTCGACACTGTCACCGCTGGGCGAGATGCGGAGAAAGCAAAATACGATGGTTTAAGAAAACAGCGCCTGGATGAGTTCATGTCTGGCTTCAACTTGATCTCACTCAAACTGAAGGAGATGTACCAAGTACGGCTTTCCGATCCCTAGTGCTGCAATGTTATTAATGTCTTATTCATCAGATGATCACTCTTGGTGGAAACGCCGAGCTTGAACTTGTAGACAGCATGGACCCTTTCTCCGAGGGCATCATCTTTAGTGTCATGCCACCGAAGAAGAGCTGGAAGAACATCTCAAATCTCTCTGGTGGCGAAAAGGCAAGTCACTCGCGATTCGAAAGCCCATAAACAACGTGCTGAATGATCTCGTATTCTCGTATCCAGACTTTAAGTTCTCTTGCGCTCGTCTTTGCTCTACACGTCTTCAAGGTAAAATTTCATTGCAGCAGGGACTCTCGTACTAATTTTTGAGTCAATGTTTAGCCCACACCTTTATACTTTATGGACGAGATTGACGCTGCCCTGGATTTCAGAAACGTTTCGATCGTTGCAAATTATATCAAGGACAGAACGAAGAATGCTCAATTTATCATCATCTCCCTTCGGTGCGCTTTCGCTAATGAAAGGTTCTCCAATATTCCTAATGCATTTTCTTTTCGACATAGCAACGACATGTTCGAACTTAGCCACAGGCTTATTGGGATCTATAAAACTTCTAACGCTACTCGAAGTACGGTTTTCCTTTCCAGTACCTACGTGTTGAAATTTAACCTCGTCTTCAGGTATTTCCATCGACAATCATGCTCTGATAGCTCCTCCAGTCAAAGCGTGAGTGAGGACCCAAATACCTACATCCATGGACCTTTGTATAAATTATTGGGATGCCAAACCCTCTTTGCATTGTTGCCTTTGTAATACTAGATAGCTCTAATTTTATCTTGTATGTTGATTAGACTCAGGTCACACCGGGCTTAATGGTAAGGACGAGGCTCCGCTGCTAAGCGCTAAGCATCTTCCTCAAATTCCAAGTGAATCCCCGCCAACCGAGCTGATCAACATGCCGTCTTAGCACCATGGCTTCAAGTTCCTCCCAAACTACACATAAAACGGGTTGAAAAAATAGCGCATTTATATGTCTATACAATGACATCATGTTGTTTGTTACTTTATCATCATAACCCCACTCTCAATGCATTTAATTGGTCGTTGCAGTAGTGTAAGGAGTAGTAGCGAAACCGACCCTGTTGTTGGCGGTATCAAAGACGGTGTAGAAGCGTTCGAGGAACGCATAGCCGTTGATGAAATCCAAGCCCGAACCAGTGTTAGCGCCAGCGTCAGCAACGACAAGGTAAAGGCTGCTAGCTGATCCACCAATAGCGGTGTTGAGCGAACGAGGGAACAGCTGAGCATTAGCTGTCAACTCGAAGGCAACCTGAAAGGCAAAGTTATATATCAACTATATCACCAACACACAAATCGACTCACTCCGTTGATGTTGAAGTAGAGAGATTGGAGGGAAGAGAATTTAGCGGAGGTGATCTTGAGCAAGCCGGTAGTGCTGTCCAAGGAAGCACCAGTTGCGGAGGTGTAGCGTTTGTATGCATCAGTAGCAATGTAGACGAGGGTTGTGCCTGTTTTGAGTATAAATATAATGGTCTGAAAGGATAGTCCGCATAACTTACCAGTGTCGACAATACCGGCAGTAGATGTCAAAATGCTGGTCTTCGAGGAGCCGTAGGTAATGGTTTGGTCGATACCCCAGTAGTAGCTTGCAGGGGAAGTCGATGTGATAGGCCTTCGAAGCATAGGTGAGAAAAACAATCGTTTTGAATGGTAGTAGTCACGACTCACGCGTAGGTGATGCTGCCAGTGTACTTCGAAGAATCCACTCCGCCCCAAGAGAGCTCTCCATTAGTGACTGCATCAGAGGTAGTAGGCTCGAAGGAGATGCCGATTTCGTGGGCAGAGATGAGACCCTGGGAAAAGGCGTTGTCGGTGACGGTAGGGATAAGAGTGCTGGTAGCAGGGGAAAGAGTGCCTGCAATATTTCATCAGAAATATAGAACATAAGAAGATCAAGATTCTGACCTTGCGTCAGAATTGTGGGGCCGATACTGGACAAATATGTCAGTTGGAAATGTCGTAACAATATGATGCTAATGAGATTACCCCAAGATACCATCAGTGCCGGAGAAGCCGCTGGACTGAAGGAGTTCAACTGATTGTGATGCAACCATACAGTAATGTACACACTTTGGAGGCGACACCGATAGACTGGCCGGTAATGACGAGCCCAGAAGTGAGGGTGACTTGATCAGTGTACTCGGTGCCTGCGGGCAGGTTGTTAGTTCAACAATTCGAAAGACATATAAACAAGTGATGTTTTCTTACCAGAGAAAGATCCAGATCCGTAGGTGACGGACTAGTAGAAGGCATTGAGACAGGTCGCTTCAGGACTTAAAAATATCATACCACGGAGTTTGAGGTCTTGCTGCTAGTGCTAGTCACCTTGTAAGCGGTGCCAGCGCCGACCCACGTATTTGAGCTGACGAGTAGCATTAGTCCCACAAAAATAGTTAATAACTGTAGATCAAGGTAGCCCACCTGCCAGTGTCAACGATGAGGTTGTCTATATGATAAGAATGTGTCAATATACGCCCATTCGAAAAAAAAAAAATACAGTCAACTTACAGGTCGTAGCAGGGCTACCAACGCCAACGGATGCGATATAGGACACAACCTGGTTGGAGACAGGTTCGTCGATGACAGAGGCGGCAGCGACCACATCCTCCTGGAAAACGCTGGCCTTCGCCTGAGCGCGTGTGCGGAGGGCCTTGATGCGAGCCGAGTCGTGCTCAACGAGGTTAGCAAGACGTGTTGTGTTCAGATGCCTGACGAGAGGCAACTTTACAAGGGAGTCGCGGATGACGACGGGGTTGGCGGAGACCGTCAACGCGAGGAGAAGTGTAGTCAGGAGGGTAGAGGCGCGGAACATCTTTTCTACTGAACAGGCAGCAATGTGTGGGCTACTGAACGACTGGACAACCGGAAAATATGTCGGATTTTATAGGAGCGTCGACGCATGTCCCGCATGGAACACAGGTATACTGTGCAAGTATAACAATTTAGCATCAGAGCACGCGATGCATGTCTTGTTACGCTTCGCGAGATATGCCCCACGGTGTGCTAAGTTTAGAATACAACATATAACTCGAAGAACACCAATTGACCGAATGTGGATGACATCTCAGGTTGTGATGCTCGCGAAGACCACAAGGTATTTTGCATTGCGATGTCAGATACCATAAGGTCGTGCGTTTGCGAGATTTAGAGAGCCATAAGGACACTGTAAAGATATGGATAGATAGACAGTTCGGGCCAAGGGATCTTTATCTCGACATTAAAAATTCAGCCATAATAGGTAGCCTGAGGGGCCGTGACGTCCGAAAGCGCATTGGAGGAATGAAAATGACAATGTGACTCTTCCATGATATTCATGGAGGTCAGGAAGCAGAAAACCATAGGCATGTGGAACCAAGTGAATGGAGAATTCGAAGGATTTGCATGTTTGTTCTCCGACGCTATCTATGTTTATTTGGCCTCCTAGGCTGAACTGAACTTTAAGAGCACTAGCCTGAGCTTGATTTTAATTCATTCACCGAATCATGCTCAGCATTTAACTTTGCACGATAATTAACATAGCGCACACCGCGTTTGCTTTTGCTGCTCGCCACTAGCATCAACAAGGCTAAATAGCAACATGATCAATCATCTAGGATCAGGCCAAACGTCGGAATAAGCAGCTCAGATGACGCACCTCTACCCTCCACACGGCTCTCGTATAGTCGTCTGACATATATTGGCAGCCTACAGCTATCTCCACGATGTTCAAATGCACATGTGTATTAAAATTTGCTTGGCAGTCACCGACTTTGCCTTTTTTTGAACCTCATGCATCGTGCAGTACGCTCAGAATTATCATATGTAGAGCCAAACGCCACATTGGAATATATCACAAGGCACCGAGTAGAGGAATCGAACTGTGGTAGTTTCACGTGGTGATTAGCAAGGTCCTTTGGAGGGCTATGTCGTTGTGCATGTGGTCGCATTCAAATCGTCAATGGAAGTCTTGATATCGAATGTGATCGTCATATGTATGTATGTGATTCGACAATGGATGTCGCCTTGATCAAGAGTGAGGCCAGGCGAGGCCGTGGTCCCTCGTAAGCATTATTTAGTCTTCATCCAGTTTGGGAACCGAAGTGAGGAGGGACCGCTCCTCCTCATGATGGCAACGCACGCATGAACGGAACGGAACATCCTACAGCCATGGAAGGATTATAATTGAATACCTGACGAAAAACAAGGTACTCAATGCTATTCGTACGATGCACTGGCACACGATTCCAAAAAATCTATCTTTAATCTTCGCCGGCTCATATATTTCCATACCATGCGTATAGGTACCCTGTATGTACCTGTTTTGATCTTTAAGGAGGTTAGAAGTGACCACCATGCCTTTCATGCATGTCAATAGAATGGACGACGAGTCTTCAAAGCAAGCATGAACTTGCAAGTTAGTTAGCCTCTTGATCTAATCTCATCAGATTTAAATTTGATCTTATCAATTTATCTCCCAACTCAAGGTTGCAGTGTGTGGCAGTATACAAGACCACCTTATACTATCCATCTCCATCCATCCATGGCCGACGACTCATCAGAAGGCGCCTCAAGCAGTACGTGTTTCTTCCTCTATCCTTGTTTACAAAATCAAAACCTATCTTACACTCTGATTTACCCCACAGACGAGCGACTCATCTACGCAGCGCGCACAGACAACGAAGAGCTTCTCCTCGAAGTGTTCGAAAGTGGAGATTTCGATATTAACTATCTGGACGCGTATGTATTCTATTTCTACGTTATAGAATACGTTTCCATTGAGCCGTTTTTCAATACTGCACACAGGTTAAGTAACACACGTAGGTCTTCCCTCTGCTTGCGAAATCAACACTCGCACTAAAAGTCGATGTGGGGTGCTTCAGCCCTACATAATGCGTAAGCTCTTGAAATTTTCTGTGTAGACTCCCTAATGCTGACATGCATTGGCTGTGGGGAAGCGTATCGCATGGATCAACCGACGTACTGGAACACATCCTCTCATGCGAAGGCTGCGACGTCGATCCCGTAAACAAGCTCGAAGGAGCGACACCGCTGCATCTTGCCGTGCGTATTGAGCATACAGCATTGCGGAGACACATAGTTGAGAGTTTGTTGGATGCGGGTGCGGATACACGGTACGTATTTCTACTTAGAGTCGTAGAGCGGCTCGTCGATTAAAATTGTGTATGGGATGTGTGGATTGTAGGATTAAGGACAAGAATGGAGAGACACCGCTGGATGTGCTTCCCCTTGAGGAGCAGGAGATACGTAGGTTGATCATAAAGGCGCGGGCTCAAGAGAGTGTCGCGGCGGATGATATCGCGGATGGTGCGTAATCTGTTCGTTATATCTTGTGCTGAAGCTGACACAAATGAATTGAACTTGTAGATGATGATGACGACGACGAGGGCCCAGGTTCTGGATCAGACGAGGATTAGATGATATCCTACTTGACCACTTATCTAATGATCGTGGATGTAACAGGGACTTCGCAGGCGAAGGGATTCAAAGGTTGGGTGAGGATAATCAATACACATCTATAACGGGTCTACATGTCCTTCCATCCAGTACTAAGAGGTACATTTACACCATCACTGATCAATTCGATGTCCATACCGGATGTTCACCATGCCTCGTCTGATACCATAACTCCAGGATTACCTCCTAGTACTAGTAGGCCGCGGACTGTTACTACTGCTCCTCCTCCTCGAAGCAGTGTTCGCCGTTGAAGTAGGAATACTATTTGGCACTGGAGGCAGACACACCGTCGTCCCTGGCATCAATTTCTGGCATTCTAACCCGGGATTCATCTCTTTTAGGAGGTCGACGGAAAAACCGCGCCGTCTCGCAATATCCCAACACGAGTCCCCCGGCTGAATCCAGTATGGCGCTGCGCCGCTCTGGCATGCGGGGGGTGGCGATGCAGAGGAGAAAGCAGGGGAAACGAGAAGTCGCCAGGCGAGGAGGAGGAGGACGGCGAGAATGAGGAGGAAAGGGAAGAGAGTGGTGTAAGGACCAGTGCGGGTGGGTGGAGCGGCGAAGGTAACGTGGGTTGGGGACTGAGATGATGGATGGGTCAGGAAAAATCCATGTACAATATATATCGCCTGCAATGAGCTTACAGAATTTGCAGCTAGTGCCTGATATCCGTCTGCACGAACAGGTGCAGCTTCAATGTCATCTGTGCGTTCTCGAGGAGACCTGCGACCCTCAGAGACTGAAAAATAATTCAG
The DNA here is from genome assembly GCA_018220975.1 of Tephrocybe sp. 9980TJB. Lineage (NCBI taxonomy): Eukaryota > Fungi > Basidiomycota > Agaricomycetes > Agaricales > Lyophyllaceae > Tephrocybe > Tephrocybe sp. 9980TJB. Next base: position 21,194 of record JABAJU010000130.1, read on the forward strand.
TGCAAATCCTCGGACGAAATACGGTGGACTCACCCAGCCGCATTTCGCCAAACTTGGCCCCCTCAGGACCTTCCCAGATGCTACCGTCCTTGTCCTGGAAGTAGTATCGCCCCGTGTCAGCGTCGTACCCTGTCCTTTTCATGCCCTCAGGGAGCCGGAAATCATCCTAGTACAAGATTAACATGAATCTTAGGCTTAAGGAAGAGTATGAACGTAGAATGCTCACCTCATCTTCTTGCGTCCAGCGGCCCATTATTGGGTTTGGTGGTTTGGTGGTGGTGGTGGCTGCTGCGGCACCACCTCAAACTCAAGAGGTGTGAATGGCTCCTGATGGTGGGAGAGGAAGGAACGATCACCTGCATCAGTGATCCCGGCATCTTGATGTCCAACTTTGTTGATCCTATGCCTCTATGTATCGAAGTAAGGACTATGTATGAGATTACGATGCAGCTTAGCGTCAGGTCTCCGAACATTTAAAATCTTCAAACAAGCCATCACTTGTAAACCGATAAAACAACCTTTACCCGACGGACTGTTTGGAATGTGACAACTTGAACGGCATAATGCATAGAAATGCATACTTAGTTGTGTATGTAGCTTTGCTTATATTTACTTACAGCTTGGCGTGGCATCGTCATCTCAAAACTCCTAATATTTAACTTCTTTCACAATGCAGACACTTTTATGAAATCGGGCCTTATGGTGTGTAAAATGCTGTGTATCTTGGTCCACGATGCCTCAATCTGGAGTGGCGCCCTATACTTGTGTTTTCAAGGCCTCTGATTGGATCCCTAGAGAGAAAACTGGTGTACTAGGTTCAATGAAGTTGTACTCGCCACCATGTTGCTACCTGCATGTTCCCTCGGAAGTCGGTGGCGATGTAGGGTCAAGTGGAAGATGAGGAAAGCGCCGTAGATGTTGCCTCAGCGGCAATCTTAAAAAGTACGGCCTGAGAACTTAGACATGGCTCCTCCTTCACAATGAGATTGATGTTACAGGGAGGCGCTGAGATGAGTTGCTTGTGAACGGCACTGTCCGAGATGATCAGCCTGAAGACCCATGTTTGTCTCAACGCCATACTTATCCCGAACGATTTACACCTTTTTGGCGGATGGGAAACCTCCAGCTGCCTAAGATGATTGATGGTCGGGCCTGTGTCAATGTTGGGTTCCAAAATGTCGTATTGTCCACAAAACCCACGTGAAAAGACGGCTCGAAAAATTCTTAATCTTTCCGGAGTAGTTTCTCCGCCCCTTCTCTCATTTTGGATCATCTGAGCAGAATAAAGACATAGCCATCACACGCAGAAAAATCACAGGCAGAACATGGGACAGTTTTTCAGTGCGTTGTTTAAGCGCTGGCTGGCTTATTGTGGGCTTGATGTGGAAAACGAAGGAATGTTACTGGAGCTGAGGCTCGCTTGTTTGTATCGACGTCGAGGAGTTAACTGATGCAAGATCCCGTGGCTAAGTTAGCCTATTCAATTGTGCCGCGTATTTTAAAGCTTCAATGAGCGCTTAGCGTTTCTAGTGTCTGCTTCACAATCATCTCACAATCTTTATCATGTGCAACCTGTCACTGACGCAAGAACTTCACTGCTTTGATTCTTCGAAGTCGACATCATCTGACCATGCTCACGTATGGATTTTCAACTTCTCTTCAGGGCTCAAAAACCACTTGGACCTGTCCTCGGGTGCACTTTGTCTGACTTAAAGAGCGAGGCTTTCGTGGAAGTCGTCCTTTGAGAATTCGTTTACGTTCTCATAGCCTCTACCATGCTATTTGGATCTCTCGTCGTATCTGCCTTGTCCCTGCCATTCCTCTTCGCTGGGGCTGCACCTGCCTCAGACGCCACGATCGGTGGATTGACTGTTGGTGCAATCATCAACCTCCTTGGGCTTGGGATCGTCAAGGATATTAATGTTCTCATTTCTGTATGTCAAGTTCTTTTTAACCATTCTCAACACACCTAGAGTCAACAACATCCTGATAACACATCTACAGCTCGAATCGCTCACCGACAATATCGTTTCGTGAGTTCTGAATAATCAATTAATATATTGTCCGATCTGACCCTCAGTCATCTTTGCCTCGCAGTGTCAATTTCGATGGTACATTCCCATTGCATTTCTAACTTTAATCTATGCCCTTTTTAACACTTTATTGCAGCCACGAACCCACTTCCCTTTGAGCTGACCATTGACCGCGTCACCAGCTCCGCAGGGCTCAACGGGACCGTCTACGCCACATTTGACCAGACCTTTTCTAAACCTATCGTCATCTCCCCCTCTGGTACTGCCAACTCAGGCACTTTCGGCAACGTCCTCCTCACTCAGGGCATTGACGCATCACTCGCGATCATCCCAGTTGGGGCCCTTGACTTGAGCAATACGAACGTCTTTGTGCGGTAGGTTTTTTTTTGCAACCTTTGTGTTTCGCTTGCCTCTCACAAATGGGATTTGTGACTAGGGCTTTAACTATCGATGGATTGCTTGGTATCCCACTGCAAATTGATGGGCTGGTGCAGAAAAATGTGCCTGCTACGTAAGTCGCGACTGACTAGACTAGATGCACTGGCCACTAAACTTACTGACTTGTTTCAACCTATCACAGATATACGCTTGATCTGTCCTAAATACTTTCTGGTTCTAGTTTTTGTACGCTGTATCCAGTTACTCGTCGTTACAAGGGTGTAAGACCGTTCTTTACTACTTCGGGCTCTGAAATGGGATTCAAGATTGTCATACAAGGTCAAATATATGAGGTAAATACATGAAGATAGGTCATAAATTAGTATCTGCGGGCTAAATCCTAGTCTTCTTGTTCACGATGAGATCATGGGCTTCCAAACTGTGGTCTCCAAATATGTCTTAAACTACCTATCCGGATCCGGATCTGGAACGCCGCAATCCTCGTTGAATTTCCAGCACGGCTTATTGGGGTTTGCAGAACGCGCGACGCGATTGCTCTTCGTAGAAGTCTAAGTTGATGGGGACGTCTTCCTGTGCCCCAAAACATACTTGTTGAGAAGGTCAGTCGCGGCGACTATCGGGAATAATCACCAGTTGCCATCTCGGCCCGACGGCGGTTGAAGAAGACGGAATGAGAGGTAAATACGGCGGGCCACTCATATTCACTCATCAAATCTATCAGATGTGCAGTGTACTCCCGGAAAACCATCGCGGTGATGTGGGACTTGAGACGATACGCGAGGATGGAGGGACGAGGACAGAAGACGGCGTCTTGTATTCATTACAGAGCTCGAATTGGTTCGTCGTACCATTGAATGTGTAGGATGGCTCCTTTTCCCGATTCGTAGGATCCAGTTTATGCAGGTCTGTGGCCTTGAATTCGTGTGTAATGATTGTCATGACCACTGCCGCCTCAACTTCGGGGAAACGCGTGCGAAGCGAGGACGCAGCATTTACGACGGGGGCTGTGGGGGGAGGCACGAATTCTTGGGGCGCAGTGCTCGGGGCGTGAGGAGCGGGGACAGGCGGTACAGGGGAGCTGGGTTGAGGCATGGCATCGACCTTTGCGATGAGGGTGCGCACGAGCTCTGAGTGCTCGCCATACGACTACTAGAGTGACTAAAAAGCCTCGGGCCAGAACGCGGTGGGTTCAGTCGACGTAGACATGGCGCTTAAGGTAATATAACATATGAGAGAAGATGTCAGAGAAGAAAATGGGGAGATGAACGTATGAGTGTGTATCTGCGAGAGTAGAGAGAGAGAGGAGATGAACCTTTTCCTGACACCTACAGTGCTATATCTAGGAAAAGGTCAAAGGAGAGACGAAAGACAAAGAAGAGACGAAAGACAAAGGAGAGATGAAAGAAAGAGATGAGGGAACAGGGAAATTGAAAGAGATAAGATGATCTATGACCCGAATTAACACACTTCACACTTGCCAATCCATTACTATTTCGTGCTCTGAAATGGGATTAAACATTGTCATACTTGAGATATAGAGGAATATGACGCAACTAGATGAAGGTAGTATGTCAACTACTAGGAGTATATGCGGGTCAAGTCCCAGTCCTCTCGAACACCTCGTGATCATGCGCTCCCAAATCGTCGTTTCCAAATAAGCGCTTAAACCACTGCCTATACACCGCATCCAGATCGGGAACGCTGCAAAAATGTAGTTCAAGCCGCGGAAAAAGACCAACCCTGCATCCACTTGAGACCGAGTGGCGGTATAAGCGTGTCGCGCATCTGTCATTTTGCGTAATGTTGCGACGGAGAGGTTACGACATTCATTGTTAACTATTTTCAGAAGGGTATTTGCCGTGCAAGGTAGTTTGGCCAGGGGTATTTGTAGGGATTGATTCGCTGAATAAGTTCATTGTGGAGTCGTGGTGACACGAAGTTCCAAGCCTTCCCAATTGCGAAGCAGGTTTCGCATATCGCCGCCGCTACCTGGATACTCAATGTTGCATAGGTACAAATAGTGCACCGATGGGCTAAATTTCATCCGTGATGAGGGTCGCGTGCTCTACATCTCTGTTGGTGAGCAAGGACGCTGTTAGTCGCGCGCTAAGACCTAACAGATCTATGGATGACTGTGCGAGTGCCTCCTCGAAATCGAAATGAAAATCACAGACAAAATCGATTTCCTCGAAAAGAAGGCATCCTATCTTGTCGAGTATCGGAAGAACGGTATTCATGACGAGCGGAATGGGCTTTTCTTCAAGCTGCGCATTCATAGGTTTACAATGAGTCACTGCAAGGCTGCGGCTATTTCTCGCTTTTGTTTTGGGAGAGACCTTCCAACCACCAAATTGCCTTGAATGACAATTCAACAAAGTTCCATCCGCGCTCTTGAGCGTTTCCAGGGCAGGGGATGGGAACTGAGCTGGCAAGGCTCTATCCATGAATCTCTGCATCCCATTGAAAGCCTCCGCTCCAAACTTGAGCTTCGTAAGGTTAGGCGCAATATCAGGAAAGTCTGTAGCGAGTCAAAGGAGGGAAGATGTATATGTGACGTTGAAAAGGATGGTCTTTCAGCGATGAAAATGAGGCTGGACGATATTGATAACATTCCGCAACAATTTTCCTTCCTCTTCGCAAGATCAGCAAATCTTCTACCGTCCTGGTTCGTCACGAGAAGATCAATGGGAACTGTGGCTCGCCGAGACCATTCTATTTGTGAGCGTGCAAAGGTATGGCAATCGGAAGTGTCGGTGAAAATGATAATACACGACCAGGCAGGAGCGAAGACATGGCTTCTCTCCAAGTTTTTGAATAAGAAGCAAGGGCAATTGGGAATATGCATGAAAAGGTGGCACGCTCTAGGTCAGAATCTTCCAGTTGGTTTCGTCACTGCGGGATACCTCTTGTAGATCTGAAGAAACGCGTTCGCGTCAAGTTGGAACGATCGTCACGCACAGGCTGATGTGTGACTGTCGCGTCCTCGTGTCCGTAGAGCATCAACCAAAGTCGGATTTAAATTTGAAGGTATTGCCAATGTGTGTGTGTGAGTATACAAAAGTACAATGATAGGAAAATATTAGAAGAACCTATGTCCAGAAAGCGGTGGTGGATATACTAAGGCTTTTGTATCACGACAAAAGGGATATGCTGTACTAAGAGTATCTTCTGCAATAGCTCCCAAGTTCGAGTGGTCTAGCAGACATTAAAACGTCCTGCAAATAATTGTAAAGAGAGGAAGGGAAAGGAACAGAGAGATAGAGATGAAGAGTGAGAGTGAAAGTAAAAGTGAGCGAAAGATCATAAGGAGATATATAACGGACGAATCCAAAAACCACGACCAACGTACGTCTCACACGCCACTGGCCTTCCAACTCGACGGTGGGGGCGCTCTCCGGGCACCCCTGGTAGGACTAGCAGGCTGACTCGCCGTGCGTGCCCTAGGCGCCGATCCTGGCCCTGATCCTGATGCACCTCCCCGTCCCGATGCAGCATTCCCCTTCTGTTGGGGTATAGGTGGCATAGGTGGAAGTTGCATCGAATCCCGCTGGCGTCCACTGCGTCCACCCATCATCTTACTGCTCCGATTAGATGATCCATAATCTCCATAGCTGCTCTTGGACGAGCTCCATTGTCCACCAGTACCGCCACCTCCATATTCGCTGCGCGTCCCGCTAATCCCACCACCACCACCATACACCGATCCCGCAGGTCCAGGGAACATAACGGATCCCGTCGACCATCCATTTCCTGGCATGCCTATGCCCATACCCATTGGGTTCATTCCCATGGGCATCCCCATATTCATTCCGTTCATTCCCATTCCCATTCCCATCATTGGCGACATTCCAAACGAAGATCCTGCGACAGACGGACTCCTTCCTCCATAAACACTTGCTGATCCTCCTCCATACGTGGACCCACGCTCCCACTCATCTCCAGCCGCCGCCATTGCTTGCTGCGCCACCGCCATCTGATATGCCTGCTTCGCATACATCATCGCCTGCTGATGAGCCGCCATGTACGCCGCGTCTGCGCCTGGGTGTGGCGGCTGTGGCATGAACTGCGCAGCGGAGAGCATCCCCGGATTAGGAAGCATGCCCATGCCCATGTTCATGTTCATGTTCCACCCGGGGATACCAGGTCCGAACCCGCCCATCATTGGGTTGAGTGCTGACACGCGCGCTTGCGCATTAGGAAGTGTTTGATTAATCGGAAGGTCGTCCTCGTTGTCGCTCACGAGAGGCCCACGACCATTGATGACATATCCAAGCTATGGTGAAAGATTATTCAGTACAAAGCAAAGCAAAACATCGGACCCCAAGCCCCACTGACCTCAATGGCAGCCTTAGCCTCGCTCCTCCTCCTCTCCTTTCTCTTCACCTCCCCATCCTTACTATCCACCTGCGCACCGCCGCCGCTACCACCCGCAGCACTAGCCCTCCCTCTCTCAGGACCCTTCCCTCCCTTCACTCCATGCTGCAAATTCTGCAAATCATCCTCAAAACTCACACTCCTCCGCTTGATATGCCTTCCTCCCACTCCCAACCCGCTCGAGCCCGACCCTGACACCGACCCAGAGGCAGCCCCAACATCGCTCCCATCCCTAGGCGTAAACGGCGAACGTCCACTGCTCGAATCCCCTGTCGAGCTCCCCGCAGGGCTTTCCCTCCTCCCCGTGGCGAACGGTCGGTTCGGTGGCATCGCTGCCATGGCAGTGAGGTTGGGCATCCCACTCATGCGGTTCGCACCAAGTCCAGCAGACCCAGATCCACTCCCGAGTGTACCAGTGCTGCTCGTGCCCGTGCTCGTGCTTGGTATAGGGGACAATGACGTTGCGGACACTGAGCCAGGGAGAAGGGTACTACTGCGCTGGCGCGTGGTAGGTGGAGGTGGGTTTGTTCTCTCCTTCTCCTTTCCCCTTTCCCTCTCCCTCTCTGTTTCCTTCCCTGGTATATTGAGGATCCCAACAGGTTTGGACGACGGAGGGACGAGCGTGCTGCTCCGCTGACGCTGACGCTGAGCACTAGTACCCGAACCACTCGGAGATCCCGATCCTGACGCAGAGACACTCTCCCCTCCTCCACTCGTTGTAGACATGGCCATCGATGCTGTCGAAGGCGTCTTCAACGGTGGCCTAGAAGTCACACTAAACGCAGGCGGAGGCGCACGCTGCTTAATCGGTATAGGCGTAATGGGTTTCTCCTCCCTCTCTCGCTTCTCATCCTCATCTTCAGAGCTCGAATCCTCCTCTTCATCCTCTTCTTCGGATTCCGAATCACCCGTTCGACGTATAAGATGGATACCAGCGCCCAACATCGCGGCGAGATCTTCCTCAGGCGGACTGAGTTTCAACGGTTGTATCGCCGGAGGGTTCGCCTTACTATTGTCGCCTGTATTTCCGATGGCGGTCGTACCGACGCTGCCAGTCCGAGCCTTGGATGGTGTCGTGGGCGTAGACACAGACGTAGTAGGCGCAGGCATCGTCACGGACCGCGACGGCTTTGGTGGCAGGAGGGGCAATGACAAGCCCAACCCCGTTCCAGACCCAGACCCCGAAGACCCCGAACTCGATCCCGAAGACCCCAACGACGCCCCCGTGCCCGAAGACCCCGTCCTCAGCTGCACAACACGATTCAATCTCTCCCCAAGCCCATTCCTATCCTTCTCAGCCAGAATAGTCCCCGTCGTAATTGAACCCATCGTGTCCGCCTTCATCTTCGGACTCGCAGGCGGGCTAACAAAACGGGTTGGAGGGCTCATGCTAACCTGCACCGGACTCTTCGCTGGTCCTCCTAGTCCTGGAGAGCCAAGGGGGATAGAGAGAGACGGTGGGCTTTCGCTCATCCGCCCTCCGAGAAGTGTCCGCCCACCAATGAATCCGTCGTCATTGGGCATGGGTCGTGCGGGGCGGCCCTTCGTCAGCTCGTTGATATCGATGAGGGGTTTCTGACGTGCATGGGGATTGGAAGTGTTGGAGGAGGTGGAGAGAGAGGAGCCGGGACGGCGTGGGGGGACTAGTGTTGCGAGGGGCGCGTCGTCTTCGGATGAGGAGGAAGACGAAGCAGAGGTAGCGCGGCGGTGTTGTTGGCTGACCTGTGTAGGTCGAGGCGAAGGATGTGTGGGAGACGCTGATGTGGGAGTGGGAACGGGCACGGAGTGGTCTGAGATAGCGCGAGAGTGTCGTTTAGGAGCTATTGTATATGATATAAGAAAGTGTAAAGGAAGCAGAAATAGTTAACATACCAGGTGCAGATGCACTATTATTGGTATTAGTACTATTGTTGTTATTCGCAGCAGCGAGCACGCTTGCGCGTTTCGCAGCCGCAGAGGGTGTGATTGCGCTGGCGGAAGCGCTTGCACGAGGACGCTGGGAGCCATTATTGAACCCAAGGCTCGAATGGGCTCGGTCATAAACTCTGCCGTCCTGCTCATCCCTGTTCGAAGAACCAGGATACTGAGACATGAGTATATGAGTCGACTGGGCTCTTGTACCGGAAGAAATATCCCGATCTCTGGTCCCATGACCGATTTCAGACTTGGTAGCCCTCCCACCAACGGGCGACATCGGAGGTTTCTTCGTCAAAGTACGCTTCCGCCTGCCAATCCCCGCATTCTGGATTGGGGCCTGCTTGCCCTTTGCTCTGATCGTCCTCTGGCGTTCGTCGTCGTCGTCGTCGTGGTCGTCATCATCCTCACTCTCGTCCTCGTCATCCGAGTCAGCGTAGGCGAGCCCCGAGGTACGTCGATGGGGCACAGCAGGAGCCGAAATAGCGTGCGAAGCCGAGGGGCGCGTACCAGCGTATAGGGGCGTGTAGCCAGGTCCGGGGCTCGGCGAACGAAGGGAGGGCACAGGTGAGCCAGCTGTGCTGCGGCGCGCTTGAGCCTCGCGGAATGCAGCGACAGAAATACGTTGTGAAGAGTCTGAATTAGACGCAGTGCTCGTGCCTCGAGGGCGTGGAATAGCGGTGTTCAAGCCAGCACTTGCAGGTGAAAGATTTGATGGGGAGGGTGAGAGGCCTGGGGTAGGCAATGGAGAAGAGGGACCGACGTGACGAAATGATTTGAGATTGAATGATGAGTCTGTAGGTGACGGAGGAGAAGGGGCTTTTGGCGCAGATTTGGACCAATTGAAGAAGCCAGGCTTCTTCGGCGGGACAGGGGGTGGATCAGAGCCAAGAACGGGCCTCGAGGGCTCGTTTGGCAACGAACGAGTAGAAAGCGAGTTGTGAGGATCAGCATAAGCAGCAAAGATGGCCGATTTCGACGGCGGTGGACGGAGTCGGCGATGATCTGCTTCAGAGTCACTAGTGCTGTTGCGAGGAGTGAGGAAAGAGGGGCGTGGTGGCGAGCTAAACACAGAATCATGAGCAGTGCTCGCTATAGAAGTCGTCGATGCAGCTGCAGATTGCTTTCTACGCGAGAAAGGCAGCCGTAGCTTGCTTGAGTTGGTGGGGCCATTAGGATTACTAGCTAGACTGGGATACACGCTGGAATAAGCTGCGTCAGGGTGCAAACTGCGTCCATTAGGGCTCGACGGCAGCGATTTTTCCGCAGTTACATATTCCGCTGTCGGCGACGACAGCGTCGAGTCTGTCTCAAGAGCCGGTTGTTTCGATGGAGTCTTGTTCTTTCGGCCAAAAAGGCCTGCCAGAGACGGCATGAGGTGGTATAAGGGAACGAGCGTAGGGGCTGCTCAAGGCGATGCCAAGCAGAGTGGGAAGGGACGAGCCTCGCCGTCGTCGTCGTCGTCGGGGGCAACGAACAAGGATGAAAAAGTTTGACAAGCCAAGCGAAGGTCAGACCTTTCCAAACGTCAAGCTCGGATAATTTGTTTAACTTTGACACGTGTTGGTAAACAAAACCTCGTGTTCCTCCTCTCCTTCCAAATTCCTCCTCCTCCCTATGTAGACGGCCCAGAGTCCGGTTATCCTCGCGTTGGAACTCCCGAACTCTCTCTCTTTAGTTTGCACAGACACCGGCCAATATCGACCGTTCCTTCTCTAATCTTCATCATTGACATGATCTCCCGTCAATCTGCCTAACCCCATATTGACACTGACATCACTTTCTTGAATGTTTTCATCCACGCCACTGTCAACTATTGCCAAGTGGCATCGGCGGCGTCAGGACCTCTGACTATCTTCAATAAAATGCACCGACTAATTTTTTTGGTTTCAGTTTTGCAACCGTACTCGCACTGCACCCGCAGCTCGTAGTACTTACAGGAATACGCTCATCGATAATCGATAATCTCGCATCCTGTCCCTCCAGGTACTATTAGCTCCCGTCACTAACATCGGATAAAGGACCCACGTCCATCGGCCAACGTGAGACCTCCTGAGACCTCGCTATAATGGACTTTCAGGTAGTGCTTCGGCTTCCCCAGAACGACGCCCCGTGGTGCATGAGACCTATCTGTACTCCCAGGAATGACAGGGGCTGAGATCTGAAAGCCTGCTAATCAGATCCAGAGAAGCTTGTCGAGTGACGATGCCGTACTACTTGGAGTAGTGACCAAGTCGGGTACGATCCGCACCGGGTACAGGAAACACTTGAAGCCTGTATGCAATGCATTCTTCGCGCTTCTGTCTCGGTCTAGCCTCCTGCTACATCCTACTTCATCGCATGCACCATGAGCCTAACTGTTGGCCTTTCCGGCGGCGAACCCATACAGAGTACATTAAATTCGAGCTACCTTTTACTCGACCATCGAAGCGTCATACTTACTTACATGCAAACCTTTTTGTCATCGATCTCCTGGACTCATAGAAGCTTATGAGGTTGAAATTCCCTCAACACTGGCGCTAGGTAGTTAGTATAAATTCGCAGTCAGACTCATATTCCTGCGAATTGACTTGGAGCTTGACTTGACCATCTATGATCGTTGATACCCGAAGCCTTTCCCAAACAACTTCCTCTTGATATTCGACTCGGATTATCACTAGTACCATTATTAATGCATTACTCCTCATGAGTAGCGAGGGCCGCTCCCATTAGATCAGAGGGTAAGTTACCCACGCACGGCGCTTAAGTTGACGCCCACAAAAGCCCCGAAATTATATATCCATCAAAAGTACTACAGGGCTTCTAGAACTTGAGGACCTGAGACGAGCCTGGCATCTCCTAATACAAAGACACTACTTCACTTTGTTGCATCTTGTTTGACTCCCACCTCTTTTCCGCCCTTTTGCTCGTTAAAACCCCTCTCGCCCTCCCCCGCAACATCCAGTTTGAATTCGCTTAAATTCATAATGACGTACTGCGAGCGGTGCAACAGATACTTTTCCGATCGGGACGCTTTATGGCGACATGAAGGCGACATGAAAGCAACTCGTCTCGTCACAGCATCTGCAACGACTGCCCGGACCTTGACTTCCCCACCTGTGTCGGACTCAAAGAACACTGAGTCCAGAGCCCCAAACACTCTTACTGCCACTACTGGATGAACACTTTAATAATTTCTACGATCTCGAAGACCATTATGAAGATGAACACGCTTGGTGTCGCTCCTGCAACAAGGTCTTCAAAAATGACTATGGGTTGAAAGAACACTATCGCCAGTCTCCCTTGCATCACTACTGCGTGGAATGTGACCGTCTTTTCAATAGTCCAAACAGCCTTCGAAACGTACGTTCTCAAATCTCTCTTTCATAAAGTCGCTTTGTCATATGTACTTACCCTCCCTCATCTCATCGCAGCATCTCCAATCTTCCGTGCATCGCCCCCAGTCTGTTCCTTGCAGAGGCCTCCGTTGCACCCAAACCTTCATCTCTGTCTCCGCCATGCTCCTTCATCTCGAAGCCGGCACCTGTGTCTCTCAGGTGTCAACCGCCGCATCGTCGACACCACCGTGCGCGAATGGGACCGCAGCAATCTCATCACAGATTCCAAACGCATGCTCACCGGCCCCGACTCGTCCTCCAACGCGACGTACTACGCCAGTACGAATGCTATCTCGGCCACTCGCCCTTCCTCACCTTCGGTAGACTCAATCAGCACCTCGCGAGCCCAAAGCATCAACAGAAGGTGTATGTATGCCCCCAGGCGACGTGTCCTGCCAAGTTTAAGACGCTCAGTGGCCTGTGTCAGCATGTCGAGAGTGAGTCGTGTGGTGTGCATAAGTTTAAGGAGGTGAAGAGTGCGATGGATGTTATTGTGGGGAAGATGGGGTTGTTGACGATGTGAACAGTGAACTGGATTATCATTCGGCTGTAGTGTCGGACTGGACTGGGGCTCTCTTGATGTGAAGGCCACACGCACCGTGGACCGCGGTATTACTATGGTATGGTAGAATTATCTAAAGTAGAATGATATTTTGCGAATTGTGATCACTTGGTTGCGATAGTTTGCATTTCTATCCCTCAGATCAGTGATATAGTGTGTAACCATACAGTTGTGACGAGGGCAGTCTTTCAGATATTCAGATTCTGTCAAGTCGGCTAGGGGGGATGGGCTTCCATAGGTTCCAAGTTATTTAGTTAGTTTGAATTTATTAACACCTTACGATGCTGAACTTCATTTCAGTTGTGCCACCTCAATTACTACGTTCTATATAGGACAATCAGCTCAGGCTAGACTGCAGCCTTGTTGAATGTGTGTGACATCATCGTCATGATAGAACCTTTATCTTATCTTTCCCAACAATTACTCATCTGTTGCAACTTGTAGCTAGTTTTAGGACTTACCCCTTTGCAACGGAGCCTCTAATAGCAAATAAGGGCTATCTAGCTGGTTGTTACTACATACGTACGCACAACAAAAACACTGCATCTCCTTTGTATATACGCATCTAATCGACTTACGTAAAGACTCTTCTTTTTTTCTGTTCCACCAAATCTAGGTATAGGGCGACTTCTCTCCTGTCTTGTCCGAATTTCTTCCGTGATGCACCACCTTTCCCTATGAATGGTGGCTTCAACGACTCGATGCCATGTTCACTAAGGACCTCTATATGCGATAGAGCAGACCTATCTGCTACGTACATGGACACTGGACAGAACTTGTCGCCTCAGGTCCTGTAAAAGCACTCCAGAGGCGACCTGCAATGATGCACCATTCCATCAGTTACAGTACTTTTTACGAGATCCTCTGATGGTGATTTGCTGTAGAATTATCAAACTCGTCACAGGAACAACGAATACCTTCCTTGTTATGGGTAGCAAAATTTTTTATAAGGCACCTCGACCTACTTCTGTCAACCCCCGTCCCTCTACAGAGACCTCGATTAGACGATATCCTAGATCTCTCAGACTGAACTTACTAGGCTTCCCCATTGTTCGATAATGACACAACTCTCCGAGACTCCGACAAGGACCTCGCCCACCCTACCAAATGAGGTTCGTTCTTTGATCTTCGAACTTGCTTTTTGGCAATACCGCAAGAAAAAGAGCGACAAAAAGGGAAATATTCCAGAGAACAACGGCGCCGACCGCGAATCGACGATTAACGAAACTGAGTGGACAGATTCTAGTTTTGAGCATCTCACGGCTTCGCAAGTATTCCCAACTTCCGTAGCTTCTGTTTCGCGAGCTTGGAGAGCATCCATGTCGAGAATCTCTGCGGCCTGGTCCCGTGTTATCATTTTCACCCACGCTCACAACTAGAGTGGTCTCTGCGATCCCAGTCACCAATTTAGCCTGTGATCTCGATCCCGGACTCCAAGATGTTCCCCGGATCCTCTTACGAGGAAGGGAAGTTGCTACGCGACATCATTGACATCGTCAAGCCTCATTTTAGTCGCTGCAACAGCATCCTTTTCAATGTCACGTACACGACTTCACTACCACGCCGACTAGTGTTAAGACTTTCCTGACGATGCGCACCATCTCAAGAAACTCACGCTTCGAGCGGCAACTCACAACGGCATGAATGGATTCATGGATGGATCCTTGCCAAGTCATTTCCCGTTTCCTAACATTGAATGGCTTGAAGTCGACGGATGGAATTTCGTTGACATCTCCAATTCAGAACGATGGCTGGGATGTTTAGTCAGCCAAGAAAATGTCAAACCGACAATTGTTCGGGCGGAAATGGTCCAACTTGACGTTCTCCCATTCCTGAAATGCATTCCTTTCACTGATCTCGAAGAAGTCGACTTCATTGCCCATCCAGAGTACCTTGTACTCTCCAGCATCCGGGAACCGTTATTCACCTGCCTGACTGGTCTAAGCCCAAGATTAACAGCGCTCATACTCTTCAATCGAGACTTGGAAGTGGTAACCCTCGATCGGTACGATCTCTCAGAAATCAATTTCAATCTAAATGCGATCATTCTAGAGCTTTGCAACATCGATTATCCAGGCAGTAGAAGCGATTTGCGAGACCTTCTTAGCCATTGGGAAGGCATAGACCTTTCTATCACTAATTGTCCCGGATTTGATGACTATAATCAACCTTTTCAGTGAATTCATCCCTGTCACAGATGGTTCAGAACAAATAACGTTGCGCAACAACTCCTTGAAAACAATAATCATCAAGAATTGCCATAATTTCTCCATCGCAGCGTTACGGCGGATGGTGGATGTACAAGATTTTCACAGCGTCCCGCAGTCTGAAGGGGAAGAGGATCGACCGCTTGATCTATTGGTCCTCAATGACGCCTTGAATGAACATGATCCAGACGTATTTGAACGGACTGGAGTTTGGCCAGAAGGTGCGAATTAATACAGATAGCCAAGCGGCATATGTACTATAGCGGGATTACTTTAAATTTACAAGTTATTCTCAATTAAATACGAAATGCGAACTGAGTAAGTAAAGCGAAAGTACTCTCGGCCGCACAAGAACGAGAGTGATCTATCTCATTTTCAATCTGTAGAATTCACAAGTCCGTCATCTCGTTCATCCGGTAGCAGTGGCAGTGGCCTCCTCAGAATCTCATCAAGCATCGCCATTGTAAGCGGCACCTCAGTGACAGTTTTCCTCCATTGCAACGTTACCAGCCCATCTCGCCACTCTCCGACTAGTCTTCGGTCTTCCGGCAACAGCGGCGCTAATCGTGATCGCACTTGTACGATATCGGGGCGCATGGCGGGATCGCCATGCCAACAGTCTTTTATAAGTGCGCGTAGCTCGTCATTGAGTTCCCCTTTCTCACTGGTGGGGAGGTCCGGTCGATGTCCTGCTTTGACGCGCAACATGACGTGGAAATCCGGAAGTTTGGCGAACGGTGTGCTTCCAGTAAAGATCTGAGACAAAATCGACTACCTTGTCAGTGGAGAACTGGTTAGCACATTTAACGAAGTGTGTGCGCACCTCGTAGCACACGAACGCGAATGCATAGACATCAGTGGCTTTTGTATTGGGTATACCAGTGCTCGAGACCTCCTCCTCATCATCGATATCTGGAAACAGTTCAGGCGCTTGCCATCGGAGAGTACCTCCCGTCATAGCTGTTATATTCCGGCTCCATGCCAACAGGTCATTATCGTCGACTGCAGAGAGCCCAAAATCCGCCAGATATGCTCTATAGGATGTATCGATAAGGATATTGATCTACATATAAAAAGCAAGCTTCAGGTACGCTGGACTGTATGAAATAGGATAAACCCTTACTCCTTTAAGATCCCCGTGGATCATATCGTTGTCGTGCAAATACCCAATACCTTCAGCAATGTCAGAACACTGAAGGTGACTATTGCTCAGTGTTGTTTGCAGTAAAGTTTATAAGACGCTAACCAAAAGCAGACGATTCGCCGTTGATTTCTTGAGAAATTCAGAAAGAGTCCCGTTTCCCGCCCAGGGTGAGATAAGTGCCAACTGGTCCTTATGCAGATATAGCCCATAAAAAGGAAGGAGGTTAGGATGAGACAGCTGCCCCCACAGCACGGCCTCGCGGGCGATCATCTGATTGGTGACAATTATTCAAGTGTCCCTCTGCGCCTGAAAAAAACGAAGATAAAAACCTTCACAGTCTGTTCAGGCTTCGAGGTTTGATACACCTTTATCAACTTAACGCAGACATCTCTTCCTTGGTAAACACCCTTGTATATGTCCCCGTACCCACCTCCAGCCTCGGGCCATTCATTAACATGGTCAAGCTTGGAAAGATAAAACAGCGAAGGATAAAGGTTCGTTCTTGTCGAGAGTTTACGAATGCCTATAATGAGATTGCGACGAAGCCAGGGGTCGGATGTGCCAATATTTAAAATCTTCAAAACAATGACCCGTCAATAGTGCTAAATCAATCATTACAATAACCTTTAATCGACGCACAAGTTGGAATGTGTCAAGGAGGGCCTGTGCCTCAGCATTGCGGCAGGATAAAAGAAGTTTGCACTTATCAGCATCCTCGAACTGCAGTGCTAGCTTACCAACAAGCCCCTCGATAATGTCGATTTGATCTTGACGATTTTCAAGGTGAGCAGTCCAGATAGACAAAGAGACCAGTAGTCTCCACCAGAGCTGCAAAAAAAGTTCGCGGAAGTCTATGTTTAAATTCTGGAGTGCATGAGATACGACCCCAATGCCTGTGGTCTGAACTCGAGTATCGGTGCTTGCAAGCCTTTGAGCATCCGCTTGCAAGATGATATGTCGTAGCAAAGCCTGACCAGACTCATGAGAATCTGTGAAGCGGAAGTATGTAGCACCTAAGTCGATAATGCCCTTCCACTCATGCTTCTGTAGTTGCTCCTCACGATGTAGGCTGATGCTTTCAACAGCATGACTCCACTTCGTCGTAGCAAGTACAACATGTTTTGAACCATCTCTACCAACCAATTTACTGAACTTGTCAAGGTGTTTCTGTGCAGCATCGAGTAGTAGAGTCTGGTTAATATCACAGAGGTAGATGAAGCCTCCGAGATTCCTGTTGTTGAAATAACTATTGCAAGTCAACACATGCACTACCCCAAGATTGAGCTATACTGACGAATGCGCCAACCAGATGGCTAAACGTCTCCAGATTTCGGAATATGTTAAGTGACTGTCATCGAACCCAGGGGTATCAATGAGAACAATCCGACGCAAGGGATCATTCGGATGCGGCAATATTATAGGGTGCAGATGTGTTGTCTTGGGCAGTGCGTCTTGATCTCCTTTTCTCAGGGCTTGGCCAGTCACGAAGTTGATGAACTGCAGAAGGACGTTGAGCAATCCAATACAATGGTATGCATACAAAATAAGTTGTTACCGTGCTTTTCCCAGCTCCAACTGCACCGACAATTCTGTTCAACTAGCTAAGGAATTTGAGACACTTCAGATTTTAATATACTCACGGGATAACAATGTCAGTATCTCTGGGATCATCGAGGAAGGGATCTCCAGCTGCCTCACTTGTTCTAGGTCTGGCTAACTGGTCGATACTCATCAAAATAAAATCGACGATATCCCAAGGGGTATCAGGAGATTCAGATGCGTGCTGAGAATTGGAGGGAGCAATGGTCTGCGAAGAAAATCTGACAACTTTGAAATCATGGTTAACAGAATTGTGCTGCTGTTCCTCGGGTGCTTCACGTTCATTATCTAGAAGGCCCGAAAGGGCATGGCCATGTTCGCTGCCTGTTATTGCGATAACGCTGTTTGAGGCCTCTACGCACTTGTTAAGCAAAAGGCTATGAGATGAGAGCTCAACAATTGCCTCAGGCAAAGATTCAGTGAGGTAAATCAAGCTCGAGAGTTTCATTTCGTTGCAACATCTATTAGAAGAATCGGTTATGAATACCCGCGTGCTGGCAAAAGAACATACGAATGGAAAAGCCAGATAAATATATTGCGCAATGATTCGCTAAACGTTTGTTCCTGAAGGTCGGCTGTGTGGACTAGAAAGATGTTTCGGTCGGAAGCCCTTGGGTGAGGTGTAACATAAAAATGGGCAAATGGCGAACTTCTGAACCCTCGAGCCTTGTTACCGAGAGCATCCTCAATGAACTTTTAAATAAATTTGCTACATAAGTTGTCGCTTCGTTTAGAAACTAAACTATAAAATCCTCACCGAACATTCTCGCTCCATTCCAAGCGTTCCCATGATACTGCGGAACGAACATCAGTTGGTCTTAAAACTCTTTTTTGAGTGCACATACGCGATTACGACGTCCTTGCTATTGATCTGTGTCACAATATCGAGTTTTTGTATGGGATGGGGTAGCTTAGCTATGGGCTCCTGGTCCACCGAAGGTAATTTAGAACGCGCAGCCTCGTAGGGAAAAGAGGATTCCTCGTTTACGGTTTCCAGGGAGGGTGGTTGAGCTTCCAGAGGTTCCGATTCCGCCGGTTCTTGAGAGATTACCTCGTCTTGTTCATCAGCAGAGTTAACGGTGTTGTGCAGGATACGAGAAAACGTGTTATTGTCTATGATAGTGATGTGGTCGCTCATTTTCCGTCGAAATTCTGCAGATGAGAGCATGCCAGTCGGCCCCAGTCTATTATCTTCCATGAGACTTGGAGGCATGCATGTAACGATCTCTGTAGACGATGGCCGTTGATTGGGCTCCATACTCCAGCAGCGTTCCATCAACGACCACATATCATCAGTCAATCCCAAAGACAAAGTAGATTCCGGGCGTGCAGGGCGGCGGCCAGAAAGGACGCTCCTCATGACAAAGATGTCACTCTTGAGGTCGCTAAAGGGAATTCTGCCTGAAAATATCTTTACGCACTTTAGCCGTAGTTTAAATAAATAACATAAAGGAGAATCCACCTCGAAACACAGGCATCCCCAGGCGTAGACATCAGTTTGCGCAGTGTTCTTCACCAATTCCTCGCCTTCAATATCAAATAGTTCAGGTGCCTGCCACCTTACTGTACCACCCCTTGAAGCACCCGTCGACTGTGTCGGCCACCCAACAATGTTGGAATCCGATATCGAGGATATTTGAGAAAGGCCCAAAAGCGCCCGGCCAGATAAATCAACAAGAACGTTTGACTGGAGGTAAAGCAAATTGAACATGGATATCAAGGACACAGATGATTCCCTCACGTACACCCTTGATATCACCATGGATGATGCTTTTATCGTGCAGATATTTAAGGCCGATTGCTACGTCAGCTACCTGGAGGATTGGCTGAATATAAAGCAGAAATATGATACGAAGGGTGCGTACAAGTCTCTGTCGGGAAGTATGAGGATTACGATCCAAATGTTGTTTAACATTTCCATTTTCCATCCAGGGTGATACTATTCCAAACTGGGCATTTAAAACCACTACACCATAGACTGGCAGGATGTTGGGATGAGAAAGTTGGCCCCATAACAGCACCTCTTTCGAAGCTCGCTACAAAATACAATAATCAATTGCTAAATCAAGAAAGCCCAGGCCCCATAAAACTGACTTTTATTGCGTCGTCTTTGTTGTAGTGGTTTGGAGAGATGCGTACCACCTTCAAGCAGACAACTTGTCCATGAAGGTGGCCACTGCATATGTATGAGTAACCTCCCTGGGCCGCGCTGATAGAGTCATGTCTATCATATTCAACGCTGTCTTCGAGCCTATAAACGGTGGGATAGAGGCCTGATTCGAACGAGAGTCTCTGCATCGCCACGATGAGGTTGTTTCGAAAGGACAAGTCCAGGCCAGGGGTATCCAGAAGCTGTTGAAAATTAGAGACAGATAGAGGAGATAGAGGCAGGGCGCACACGTTGAAAGTAATCGAGAACTTTCTGCGCAATTGACGGCTCGCATTGTAGAAGCTGCCGATAGAGTGGTGAATCCTGAAATATGGACTTCAAGCCAGTTATCACAGAAATAATCGTAGGATCTTGCAACCCTTCTCCTGCATCTCTGAGAGTGCATTAGAACAATGTACAGTAAGACAATAGAGTCGCTGGGCGTCGTACGTCTCTGGTATTGCTACAGCACCAACTGGACGTAGTAAGTCTAATGCCAGCTTTCTTCGAGCGAAGTGAGCACAACGACATGTCCAATACGGGCAATCGCGGAACTTACAGCCTTGTATCGGACTCATCAGACATGACAGCAGACTCAAGAGCGCGCGCCGGGTAACTCGTGGGGAAGTTAGAGTGGTCATGTCGAACTTACTTACCTAACTTGGAGATTGAATTGGTAAGTGCCTGGGCGCTCAACTAGGCGCTAAAGCGCTGAGCCATTTGTGCGTCATTTCCAGCTCAATGTCTAACGTGACCACAGGGAGACTTCAGGCCTCAGGCCGAGGACTGATCATGATTGCTAGATGCTGAGTGCAAATTTACAGCCGTTTTCTAAACGATAGGCCCCTTTTGACTCCCTGTACACTTGGTTGTTTGGTTGATGATATCAGAAGCCGAGCTTGCCAGAAAAGATCGAAATGAAAATGAAGCCAGTTGTTGATATCCTTTCTCTTCGTCCAACATGACTCGGCGCCATATATGACAGAGCTGAAAAGGCTGGTTCTGCGCCTTGCTACATGGTCCGCTGTTCGTGCCCACAGCAGGGCTTTGAGGTGTATCTGGAGGCAGAACAGGTAGGGGCGACAGCGTTGAGCTTTGCAGAGAACATTTTTAACAACCACCGCGATTCTTTTTACGGATATGGATTACTAATCATCTGCAGATGCTATCAACCAAATACAAGGAATCAAAGGGGCTTACTTATCGTTTACTTATCGTTTAGAAATCGGCTGTAAGCGAAGGTTCTGTAGAGCCCTCAGTGGCGGCGGCGATCATATTTATTGGATAACCGTCTTGGTTGCATACTTTCAACCAGCCCTAACTATTCGGATTGCTGTATTTACTTATGAAGTTTCCCGTTGATATCGTGCAATTGTATCGTAAGAAGGTCTAGCAGCCATTGGCTCTTGTCTTTAAGAATCATCCTGAAAGCCTAACGCGTCTGTGAGATTCCTGATACACATGATGAGGGGAAGAAAATGCTGAAGAACTTCGTTGTGTCTCTTTGGGCAACCTATCTTTCAAGGATCTCGACGAACGTCAATTCCAAAAGACTCGAGCCTCGCGCAAGTACTGATCCCTGAAATGTCCCCGAAAGGCGTAGAGAAAATAGAGGTTCAGGATACAAGAGCTAGCAGCCCGATGACATATACACGTGATGGTTCATTGAATCTTGAATCCCTCACAAGTTGCGGCAGAACAACACTGTCGAACACGTCTATATAATGCGTTACTGACACTCTACGTACCGATTCCAAGTAATCCTAGGGTAAACAACAAAATAAGGATCAACTTGTGCAAAAATAATAATAGTCTAGGGAATACGCAAGTATAATGCCATCACAGCAAGCATATCATACGTAGCACACATGTACAAGTCACAAAGCAGTCGAATAAGTACCCCGTCCGTATTGCCACTTGATCATGAAGAGGGTACTGCGACAAGCGTAGGCTGTTCTAGTGGTACAGCGGCCTCCGAGTCCGGCACAGCAGATATTGAGACGTCTGCCAATTTTTCTTCGAGTGCGGTTGTTGATGTCGTGGGGTGTGTAGAGGGTGAGGATCTGAACGACAGTATTTACGTGATTGAGTAAAAAAAAAGCATAGCGAGGAGGACATACGATTGAGTACCCGGACTCGACTCGTCTGTTGTTGTCACTGGAGCTGATGATGCTTCTGTCTCTGTCTCTGTCTCTCCCTCTATTTTTTGGACACGTGTTCCATCGGGGGCAATTCCGCACGCACTAATAATGGGGGCAGGTCATCTTGGTATTACTTCGACTTCATATGAATGAAAGACATCAACACACACCTAACGATCTGATCCCAATAACTCGTTGGTTCAAACTCATACTGATGCTCCCCACCAAAATCCGCATCCAGCTGCTCTGGGGGTATAAGCTCATCCAGATCCGGGTTGAAGCGCATCTAACCAAACAAATGCAGGATCACACGCTCCAGTCAATCAACTCTTTTTTTCTTACAAAGCTTTACAAAGGGAAAGAGAATGCCTCACCTTATCTCTGGTAACCGGATCCAAAAACGGGGAAATCCCCTTGTAAAAGAAGCTCAACAACATGGGCAAGTTCACGACCAAAGCGCGCCCGAGTGTCTCCACGTAATGTTGCTGCAGGATGTGTAGGACCTTGCGGGCAACGCTGATGGAGGGGTTTGTCCTCAGAGTTGTGGATTTATAGTCGACGATGATCACGAGGGATTCTTGGCCCGGAGGCATGAGGTCTTTTGCGCGTTCACTGCGTCATATGAAGGCGTTTCAGAGATCGGCGGAAAGAAGCGGAACATAGACATAGAAAAATGACGTACAGACACCAAACGAGGTGACGCAGCTGCCGAGGGCTAACCTCTGTATTTTCTCGTCCTGGACGCATGTAAATTATCGGCCGGCCATCTCTGTCAAAACCATTGATGATACTACAAAGAAAACACGATTTGGCAGTAAGCACAAGGCAATAAGCTACCCATGAACATTGGGGGGAAGATAAATACGCACATTTTCCCCGTTTCGCTCTCGATCCGGACCTCCTCGGGAGGAATTAAGTCTGGCTTAAACTCGCGACGCCACTCCAACGTGGCCTTGATCCTCTTCTGCGCGTCGGCGAGGTTCCATTTTGACGCGCGACTATAGCGGGTCATCGTATCGGGCTTGTTGAGCCAGCGCAGTTCCCATGGGTAGTATGGGTCCGTCGATGGTAGGATAAGGGTCTCTGCATACTACACTCATTTTTATTAGATTACAAAGACAGTAAGTTGAAGACTTACCTCGCGCAGGGCTTTTATCTTTTCAGTCTGTTCTTCCGTGTATTGATGTATCGGAGCGACGACAGTGTTCGGGGAGGGTGTGACGAGGACCTTGTTGGTGGGCTCGGGCATGGCGATGAAAGGAGTGTGCACGAGGAGGAAAAGGAACGAAGGAAAGGCTCTAGGTGATGATATATCAAAGGCATTTGCTCGGCTGAGGGTTTGGTCAGTCCTGCTCCGTAAAATCACTGATGCATCACATGATACCAAGCCTTTTTTCGTTTTTATTTTTTGCCGCGAGACTGTAAGTTGAGCTTGTTAAATATGCTCAGAAGGACCCAATATGGTGTATGAGGATATGTGTTGAATCATCGCGGCCATTGGCCAGTTTTCGTGGCACCAGGTAAGCCGAAAAGGATTATCGAATAGTAGAGCACACCGCAATAACTTTCGAAAATAAGACTACTTTTGTCGTAAATTGATATAATCTACGGATCCATCGACAGAACGAATGAATATTTAATGCAATACGGGTACGGAAAGCAGCGATAGAAACGAACGAGTGATCCATGTCTCTAGATCCTCTCCATTAACTGACACTCGCGCTAACCATTCCATCCACTCTCTTTCCCGGTGTTTAACGTCTACCAAAGATATCCCAGGGTGGTAGGTGATGTGAGGAGAAATCTGGGCAGTTACATGGGCTTGGCCGGGAGTTGAGTCAAGAGAACGTTATGGCGCTTTTTGATCGTGACACGGTGACGAGAGAACTTGTCATCCGGCGAGAAGCGCGCTGAAAATTCACAGCGTCAGTTGAGATGAGCTATGAAGCAAATCAAGGCAGTCAAGTACCAGGATGCGCCGACTTTGTAATTTTACCTTCATCGGTCACTTTCTAACACAATGAATGAGCAGGGAAGTGTGAAAAGGGACTGAAAAGCGACATACTTTGAGTGTGTACACTCTGTTGTTATTTTCGTCAAGGGTGTACATCAAGTGCATGGTGGTTTAGCAAGAACGGCTTGGACAAGGCGCAAGAATGAAAAACAGCAACACGTGACTTGTTATGGATCACCAGCGCCTCCTCGCCTGGCGCTGATCTCACCACCACTGACACCATGACACCAGATGCATCAGCATGTGTATGATGATTCACAGCACTACCCTAAGCTGTTTTTATAGCACAATCCAGGCGTGCTGAGCTCAGCGCAGATAATGCTATACTAAGCACGTCATAATCACGTGACGTGCTCACCAAGCCACAAGTCCATTTACTTTAAAAAACCTCCTCCGTTTCTCACCACTTCCCAACAAACCCATCCGCCTTTCCGAATCTTTCCCACATATCCACCATGCCCGTCATAGCCATCCAGAGCCTCGAGCAGTTCCATGCAATTGTACGATCTATTTGTCCGCCTTTCTTCGAGAATACATGTAATCCATCTTATCTTTCCCCTAGATCAACGGCCCCCAACCCGCCGTTATTGACTTCTGGGCAACGTGGTGTGGCCCCTGCAAGGCGATCTCACCCCTACTCGAGAAACTTTCAAATTCCCCCGAATCGAGTGATGTCGCTTTCTACAAGGTTGATGTCGATCAGCAGTTAGACATCGCTCAAGAGGTTAACATTCGCGCGGTACGTATTGAATCCTTTTACTCGGGGGTTACATTAATTCATTTTACATTCATAGATGCCCACCTTCATCTTGTTCCAGAATGGTAACAAGGTTGAGGAGCTCGTCGGTGCTCAGCCCCAGAAGCTCGCGGTTTGTCTTTCCCCTGCCAAAAAGAAATAAATTTTTAATGCATGTTTTTTCAGAATCTGGTCGAGAACGCCAAGGCCCAGCTAACCTAGGGGCAGTAAGCGATCCTCCTATAGAGGCCACCAGTCTAAGCGGCTTCTATAAATGTTGTTTTTTACTCGATCTAAGTGTATAATCTGTGAAACTAAACAATTAAACCTGTATACCCTAGCGAGATTCTGTGTACACGCGTGAGGCAGGAATAGGCGCTTGCATTGACCGCATGGACTTTTCCAAAACAACACTCTTCACAGCTATCTGAGGGTCTCGAATTCCCTCATTTATTCTCCTTCTGTGTATGATATTATTGATTTGTGATCTTTATAGCAAGGGAAGTACTTGTATCGCATCCACTATAGCCTTTCCCAATCCCTTAGTCGTCCCTTTACCATGCATATCTGGTGTTAATAACTCCTGGTTCCCATTTCCTGGCGCTAGTACCATCTCAATCGCACGCAACACAGATTTGGCAGCCTCCTTCTCTCCCAAGTATTCTAACATCATCTGCGCGGCCCATATCATGCCAATTGGATTAGCGATGCCCTTTCCTGCGATATCTGGCGCACTTCCATGGACAGGTTCAAATAAACTCGGAAGCCACTCTTTCGTAGGGTCATCTCGCCTCGAAGACGGATTGAGATTCGCCGAGGGGGCAATACCGATGGTACCGGTACATGCAGGTCCAAGATCAGACAGGATGTCACCGAAAAGATTGGACCCGACCACAACATCGAAAGTATGCGGTCTCAGAACAAAATGCGCAGATAAGATATCGATGTGGTATTTCTCCACTGCGACGTCGGGGTATTCCTTCCCAATAGCCTCAACTCTCTCGTCCCAATATGGCATGGTAATCGAAATACCATTTGACTTGGTCGCAGAGGTCAACTTCTTGGCCGGACGGCTCCTCGCGAGCTCAAACGCATATCTCACGACTCGATCCACACCCACGCGCGTAAAGACCGTATTCTGGATAACAGTCTCCCTGTCCGTTCCTTCGAAGATTTTGCCTCCGATGGAACTATACTCCCCCTCTGTGTTCTCTCTAACCGTGATGAAATCGATAGGCTTGCCTGCTCGATTTGCCAAAGGTGAAATTACACCTGGGATAAGGCGGCAGGGCCTGAGATTAATGTATTGGTCGAATTCGCGACGGAAAGTGAGGATGCTGCCCCATAGTGAGATATAATCTGGTACCCTCTCTGGGTCCCCAACTTTATTCAAGTGAAGAAGGAATCTTAGTAACTTATATACGATTCGTGGAGAAACATAAGTTGATTTACCTGCGCCAAAGAGAATCGCATCACAGGCTTGCAGCTGCACCTTCCAATCATCAGCGAGCATCTTTCCATGCTCAAGATAGTATGTGCAAGATCCCCAGGGAAATGTACGGAACTCGAGATGGAATCCAAAGCGTGCAGCTGCGGCTTCTAAGCAGCGCAGAGCGGGAGGCATCACTTCGACTCCAATACCATCTCCGGGGAGGACAGCAATCGTGTAAGATCGTCGAGGCATTGAGTTAGTTTAACAACAGTAAAGAAGATATACAGAATAAAAAGGAAGCCTGAGAGGACTGGGGTATAAACGTATAAATAATATTGATACAATGTGGCGGCATGAGAGTGGTTGGTCAGATGCAAGTCATATGAGAGAGACAATTCCCACCCCACCCGTCTTCGAATTTCTGCTGATTGATGGCCTCCAAGTAAGTATGATAAATCCATGGCCATTTCGGACACCCGTATATCCTAGCCGTTGCATCAAAGAATTCCCATCCTCTGTCCTTCTTCAAACTCAGCCGGATACAACTTTTTCGTAACGGCAGGGAACAAGCTAAGCCTTGCAAAGCCGCTTCGTACTAATGGGTCCTCTATTTCCATCAGTTTCTGGATACGCGGGTTCGGCGCTGCATGCATCTTTGCCAGCTCGGGGTTCGCGAATTGGGGGAGGGGGAAGACTGGCTTCTCGAGCTTGGTTGAAAGGACATAGGGAATCGTGTATCTGAGAGAGATTAAGTTAAGATGAAGGAAGTGGATTTGGAAATAATAAAGACGTACCTATCCTTGTCGATCTTAAGAGTGTTGACGCGGTGCAGAGTTGCCACGAGGCGACTACCAGTCAGTCGCATAAGTTGAACGCCTATCAAAAAGACACTGTAAGCACGAATAGATTTCAAACCTCAACACCTACCAATATTACACACGACTCCACCCTCAACATACGGAACATCAACCCATACGCCCTGATGGTTCTGCGCTTGTAACGCCGGCCTTGACTGAATCAAACATGTCACAAATGTTGACGGGTCCCGATGCTCATGCATGCCCTGCACGAACCCATTCTTCGCCTCCTCTAGCAGCTCGGGCGTCATAGGGAAGTAGTGCCACAGCGCCGAGTTGAATTCTGTCTTCTCTGGGAAGAAATCTTCTAGGACCGCATTGGGGATGTCAAGTAGCTGACAGATGTGTTTGTTCAGTACGAGATTGAGAGCATGGTACCGTTCGAAAAGGGTTTCCATTTTAGAGCGGAACGTAGGGAGGTCGGATTCTGATGGCCATTGATTGGGTCCTGGTACAGTGAGTGTGGTTAGGTAAGTGGCGAGTAGGCAGAGAGGCAAGGTACCTTCGTGAAGTCGTAGCCAGAAAGGAACTTCAGCTTCTTCCTTAGGTTCTGGAGCTGGCAAGTCAGCCCCGAACCGGAATGCTTCTGCATATGCCTGGCGAAAAAGACTTAGAATCTCATCAACAAGACAAGTAGAATACAAATTTACCTTATGGTTACCAACAATATCATCCGCCCTGAAATGTCCTCGCAGCGCATATGAATTTTTGGTACCAAGGGCCTCCTTCCACTCAGAAGATTTCGAGAATAAACTTTGCGCAAGCGTAAACAGCTCCTTCTGGAATGCATCCTCAAACCCAGGAACATTGACAAGTACAGCGAACCCAACGTCTTCCAATGCAAACCTAAGTTGGTCAAAGTACACTTCAGGATCCGATTCGGCAAGCGCAAAGTCTACAATGGGTACCTCTTCAAAGTTCTGTTTGGGACGAGGAATAGCGGGCTGGACAGCTGGTGCAGGTTGCACAGGTACTGGCGCAGATAAGTGTTTTGTATAGGCTTGCTCTGCACGACCGAGTGCGTGACGTAGATGCCCTGCGAACGAAACAACGTTCTCCTCCGCGATCATGGTGTAATGCTCGCCGTCTACGTCGACCATCTCAAATCCGTCTTTGGCAAATTCCGCCCACTGGAATAGGCGCTGGAGCTTGAACTCTTCCCGCGTTCCCATGGAAGGCAGTGGAATTGCACAGAAGACAGTGAGCAGCGCACCAGGAACAAAGTCGGAAGGTTCATAACTTCTACCAGAGTAGCTGATAGCGTACGCGACGCCGATCCATCGCCTAAACTCATCGAGTTTGAGCTGGAGAGTAGCAAGTCGCTCTTGGTCGCACTGGCCGAACGTCCATTTCAGGACAGTCTCCCAAGACTCTGGCTCCGAGTCGGTGTCCTTCAGCTCAGGGAACTGCTGGTACAATGCGGCTTTCAATGGTTCGAGGTTTTCCGTTGGGAAGAGTGCAAGGAACATGCAGAGATTGACCATGACCTCGATCCACACAAGCTCTTTCATACGGAATTGGATGTGCGGTGGTAGGTTGAAGACTCCTACCCAGGCGACGTCCTTCCCCTTTGCGGTGAGCTGCTTTCCTATCTCAAAGGCTACTGCCCCACCAAAGCTGTAACCACCTAGATAATAGGGACCTGTAGGATACCTTTCTTCAATGGCGGTGGTGTAACAATCAACCAATTCGGAGAAAGTGCTGAAAGGAGCTTGGTTGACGTCAAATCCACGAGCTCTGAGCGCATAGACTGGCCGGTCATCGGCGAGCTCGCGAGCGAGGTTAATGAAGACGAGGACCTCGCCGACACCAGGGTGGACGAGGAAAAGAGGTGGCTTTGAACCTGTCGGATTGAAGCATATAAGAGGATGATATTCCAAGGGCTGTTTCATTTTGGACAGGGCCTGGGATGATAAGCGAGTCAAGTAATCTGAAAGAACTCCGAGCTCTGGTCGCTGAAGTATCTCAATTGTCGGGATGTCTACAATGGACAGGCGCTCTTGGAGGCGTTGTTTCAGCTGCATGAGATGCATGGAAGATGCTCCAATATCGAAGAAGTTGTGTGTTCGCTTCAAGGATGAAAACTCCACGTCAAACACTGCAGACACAAGCTCGAAGACCGTACGATCCACAGCGTTCTGTGGACCATCAGCGGTGTCGTCAGCCCCTTCAGGAAGGGCCAAGGATCGTTGTGTGGCCTCATAGTCTCCTTTGAGATATCCAGCAACGAGAGCAGAACGAGATATCTTGCCAAGAGCTGTTTTGACAAATGATTTGCGACTAAGAGGAAGTATGACGTGAGGAGCCTGCGAACAAAACACAAAACAAGCGTTCCTAATGGCATGATTTGTCGTTGCGATTGCACGAAGGTCCTCGTGCGTCATCGACTCTTCGACGACGACACTGTGCTGATAAAAGACACCATAGGTTTCCGTATCGGCGCTTTCCAGGCGCATGGGGCAGACATAGATAAAGGATTTCATGAAACCTTCAATGCGGAGGTCCTCTAGGTAATTTTCAACATCCACACTCGGATGTTTGACACCATTAATATTTATGCAGTCCTTATCCCTCCCCACAAGATGGAGATTTCCGCCTTCGTCGAGAAGTGCAACGTCGCCAGTGATGTACCATCCATCACTGAATGATTCAGACGTCGCTTTAGAATTGTTGTAATATTCGCGGAAGACGGTTGGACCCTTGACTTGCAGCTGTCCTTCCTCAAATGGTTGGCAAACAGCTCCAGTAGCTGGGTTGACAGCGCGGACGGAGGTTCCATCGCAACACTTTCCGAGAGAAAGGTACCTGATACCGTTGAAATCCTTGACACCATGAGGAATGGCACGTGTGTCGTATATGCAGCCAGCCTAATAAAACCGTAGTTAAAAATCGATTACTCAAAAGTTGCCGCGAATACGTACACCAGTCTCTGTCATTCCAAAACCACCTCTGAGGGAGTTCCTAGGCGCACCGAAGCGTTCTAGAATGGCCGTGAACTCAACGGCCGTGCCGACTGGCACAGATTCTCCGCCGGAGATAAAAGCCCGAACTGAGGACAGGTCAATGGCATTGTCTCCATATGGAGTAGCCGCCACATCTCGACATATCTGTGCTAGAAGAAAGTTCGGGCTGAATGTGTACGATATCTTCAGTCTACTGCACCAGTCCAACAGATTGCGGGGGTTTTGTATGATAGCGCTGGGGGCGACGTGAAACTGACTGTCGCGAACTCAGGACTCCTATTGATGAAGAAAAGGGTTCAACACACACCTTGAGTCGGCTCTGAGCGCCTGTAGATGGACCTCCGAGACGCATGCAACATGGTCAAAAGCAATCCAATTCAAGAACCGCGAAGATGATGTCGTTCCATGATGTTTGATTTTCCCTTGGATACTGGAGATGAGGTTAGAATGGCGTAGCCCGACAGCCTTCGAATTCCCAGTTGAACCTGATGTCAACATGAAGCAAACAACATCATCAGCAAGTGGCTGCTTCTGAGGGAAGACTTCGAAGTGCGCGGAAGGGGCGACGGTGACAGAGTCAAGGTTCGACATGGATATGAATTTGAAAGTTGGTACCAGGTTCACAACAGCCTTGATGATGTCATCGTTGGCAATGAGTGTTGGTCCATTGAAAAGATTCTGAAGGTGTTCAAAGAAGAGTGTTCGACGACTTTCGTCGGGATGTAGTGGAGGTATCGGACAGACGGGTATACCAGCTGCAGGAGTCAGTGGGCAAGTGAAAATCTTAGCCATTGTGGAACACACCTAGACAGCAGGCCCAAAAGGTGCGGATGTGGCTCTCGTGGTCGGAGAAACTTGTGATTACTATGTCGTTCGGACTAAGCCCCGCAGAAATCAAATGTTGAGCATATCCTATAGATTCTGAATAGAGCTGCGCGTATGATAGTGAATGCGTGATAGTTCCATCGGCCTCTAGAAACCCAATTTCTGCTGTCGAAGTTCGGCTTCGTGCGAGGAGAATAGCTGGGAGAGTGACAAAGATCTCTGCAGAAGCCATAGAACGGGAGAAAACTTCGGTTGAATCTTGCAAAAAAAAGATCGTTATAAATGATTGAAAATAAAGGTATTCTGGGACGATCAAATGGCATGGAAAAGGACCCGCTGAGCATCATTTGAAAATACGAGAGCGACAGAGATCCCTAATCATCGGCGCAGAGCTCATAGACACCATGTCGACGTATCAATCTCCATAATGGATACCCCATGACAGGTGAGATGTCACGGCCAACAACTCTTTGGAGTAATGTTAAAGGCTGACCCTGTCGTGCTTCACGGTTGACGAGTGCAGTTTCGAATATGGCGACCAAAGAGCCACAAAACAGGCACAGAATCGTTTGATCAGATGATATATCCGTACATGCTGTTCTGGTAGAGATCTATGCGGGATCTAGGGCCTTTAGGATCTTCAAACAAAAGTCAGGGCATATCAGGACGCATCGTTGATTGTGAGCCAGGGCCAGGTTATATACCTCGACACTTACAGCTACGTTTGTATGTTGTGCCAATGTCAGTGCATAGATATCGCGAGTATAGTGATTAGTTATCAAAGTTGGAATGACAACCTACATAAAAGTTCATAATGTGACAGTAGAGCCATATGCATGAGCTATCATAGGTCAATAGCCATGGATATCGCGTAGAATGTCTTCACGTTCAAGAGGTTTGTTTTCGTTTGTGTCGTTGCCAGTTGCACTGCCACTGCATCACCGCATCACGTCTTTCTCCCCATAGTCCACTCTATTAGCCCACTGAGAGGAAATCTACCCCCCTTTGAGAGCCCCTAGGGCCCCGTCTACAACCGAGATTAGTCATTATGTTTCGATAGACGGCATCCTTGATCTTCTCAATCTCATCACGACGTCCAAAGACTCAGCAGTATCGACGTCCTTCTGAAGATTTGAACAATTCGGCACAGGAATAGACACGACCGAAGCCTTATCCTGACAGATATCCACACGCTTCTGATTTCATCATCTAAACAGTTCAAAAGCGAAGCCACTGGTTTCCTTTCCCCCAGACTTCAGAGTGACTTAGATACGAAGTTTACCTCCAGTACTGCCATGGTCCCTTCAACCGACACATACGAACTCCTGAAGTACAACATGGTTCATGGTATGAAACGGGTCTTATTCCCCTGTGTAGCTGACCAATCTCTCATACAGCTCATGATACCTTCAAGCTTGGTTATGATATCATCTTGTCACATCTCGATTCACCACCTCAAGATGACCTGAAGAACTTTCTGGGCTATTGCGAAGCTTGGGCGCTATCCATTGAGTCGCACCATACGAGCGAGGTATGAACTAAACTGTCAAGTCAAACTCTTCTCATATTCTCTCTCAGGAAGAAGTGGTGTTCCCTTTTCTTAACCAAAAAATGGACTTCTCGGGAGAAAAGGCGCAACATGAAGTCATTCATGCGAAACTAGACAAGCTCCTTAGTCTAGTGTTGGATGCCAAAGCTGACCCTACGAAATTCAACGCTGTCATCCTAAAAAATATGATGACGGAGTTTAGAGAGCCTCTGGTAAATCATAATAACTATTTGCCACCAATTTGTGTAACCCCTTTGCAGTATTCTCATCTAGACGAAGAAGTGGAACACATTTCCGCGTCCAACTTGAGAGCGGCTCAGTTCGAGGAAAGCGATATAAAAGCTATGATCAGCAGGCTTGAATCATACGCCAAATCACATGGAGATCCCTTCCTATTAGTTCCCTACATGCGGAGGTCAGTGTTCATGATTGCATCGTCTTCCCCAGCTCATTTTCGTGCCATCAGTCACACTCCTGCTGCGATCAAAGACACGTGGCCCCCAATGCCTTGGATTCTTCGCAAGCTGGTTGTCCCATACGTTCTTGCCAAGAGGTACTCCGGGTATGTTTTGCACGGGGTGGATTTTTTGCATTGCCAACTAACGAACGCTGAATAGATATTGGAAGTACTCTCCTTACGCCATGTCCTGAATTGTTTGTTATTGGAGTTTCTGGAATGTACGTACTATTACTGTATATGTTATCTGCATGGCTTTCCTCGCGTTCCGTAAGATTAACTGCTGTAATTCCAAATTCCGCATCTGATTCCTAGCTCACCACGATACGTTTCATATATCTTCGTCTGATGTGTATCTGTCTACTCAGTAGTTACATGGCAAAGGATTCTGTTTTATCTTAGCGATGCAAGGATTCTTGTGCATGCGTTCAAGGCGTCGCAATTTGGAGAGACATGTCAAATATCCATCGTTCTGCAATGTCTCGTCAACTCAGCATCCTTTCACTTTGAGCTTCTCTCATGATCGGTCTCACGGCTCTAAGTTAGTTTTTGCGTCAAAATGACACTAACCAAATGATCAGATATCGATCACATCTCCCCCTGACCGACTCCTTACCATCTCCCATCACATTGCAACACAACGCGGACAGGAACGGACGGACGGATATCATTCCAACAAATCTATAAACTGTACATACCATGACGATGGTGCCGTTCTCAACTCGAAAGCTGTTTCGCCAAAGCAATTGGGCCTACAGATTTAAACTTGGTTCTCTTACGTCTCCCACAGTTTGAAACCATGTCTACCCATCCTTCCCCGGTTTCCATCGCGGAGCAGATTCTTCAGCTCGTGCAGATTAATTTTGACGCGTCATGTCATCAGACTGACCTTCAGGCATTGTACGACGCGAAAATTAGGGTCCAGGATCTCTGCAATTCCCTATTGCAAGCTACCTTAGGGCGGCTCGAGTATACTATTCTGCTTGCTGGCAAGTCCTTCGTCTTTGGCTCATTGATTGGACACTCATAGATGTTATCCAGAGTCGTGTCAGGAGAGTTCAGCGCTAGGCTTCGTTAGTCGACTAGGAGTTGCAGACGTCATCGCTGATAAAGACGTTGCCCTGGACGAAATCAGCAAGTCTACAGATTCCGATCCACGCTTTCTGAGTGAGTGACATTAGAAACCTGCCTTTTTTAATATAATTTTTGAAATCTTCTCCTTACCACAGGCATCGCGTTGAGCTGCCTTTCCAAACACAACTATTTCGAAGAAGTCGGAGATTTTGGTAGCAAAGTCTATAGGAATAACGAACTCTCAGAAATATTACGGGAGGACCATCCTGAAAGCGTTAAGAACGCTGTAGGATTTGTGTAGGTTCTAGTTCCTGATAAAGATTACTCGATCTAATGACTTGCAACACTAGTTGCGATGAAGGTTTCAAGGCAACATCTTATCTTCTTGAAGCCTCGAAACCATCTTTAGATGGCAACAAAAGGCTCTCTGCTGCAAATCTTGCCTTTGGATTCGATACCTCTGTCTTTGAATGGATGGCAGATCAAGAGTGGCGTGGACGACGTATGGGGAAGGGTATGCAACAACTTCACCGAATGGCTAATGGAAATGTGGTTGTCGGTAAGCGCCAACCGAGAAATTTGTGAAAGTTAGACTAACGTTCTATCCAGACTATCCGTGGAACCAGTTGGCCTCCCCAATTGTTGATGTAGGCGGCGGAATTGGCTCTCTAGAGCTCGTTTTGCTCAAGCAGGAAGAAAACGCAGCTCTGAACTTCACGATCTTTGACATCCCAGCCACAATAGAGAATGCGAAAAAGGTTTGTGATCTGAAAATTTACCTTGTGATTCCACAACATTCAATCCGTGTAAATCCAGACCTGGTCCACCCAGTTGGAATCTGCGTCCTCACGCATCAGTTTTGCTTCTGGAAACTTCTTGGCAGCAACATTGGAGGAAACATGCATCCCATTTGGCCTGCCGACGTACCTTATTCGCCATGTTCTTCACGACTGGACCGATGATCAAGTTGTGATGATCCTCAATAACGTTCGGCAAGCGATGCTGGCAGCCCCTGGTCCTGCTTTTGGGGCCAAACTGGTACTCTGCGAGATGCTACTCCGCAGTTCTAGTGCTCGCTTTGTTCGAACTACTAGCATGCAACTCCTTTCCCTCAACAATGGCATTACCAGAACAGAGACAGAGATGGTTAAATTAGTAGAGAGGAGTGGTTTCAAAGTGATCAAAGTCCATCACATGAGGGCAGTTGATTCCATAATCGAAGCTAGCCCAGGTGAGCTGTGAAAATAGGACAAAATTTTGTACATTCTCTCCCGTCCATAACGGCGTAATTTTGTGCCGCAAGCAGTGACGAGAAACCTGATGCACAGAACATCTTTAGACTCTAGAAAACATGTATCATCCCCCTGATCATCGGAGAAAATGTTTGATCGCGGCCAGATACTGTTGAACGTTGTGCACACGTCCATTTGGATAACTTCTCAAGCGCAAAGCACGCATATCAAGTCTAGATTTACAGGACAAACCAAATGGAACGGTGCGACAGGAGGGAGCAGAGGATTCCATTTGGAATAATTAAGACCTGATGAACAGCAGTCTGAGTTGTCAGTCTAGCGATTCGCCGTTATATCGCAAGCAGACAAGAGAAGGCCGTGGAAGAGTCTTTCCCGAAGGTAATAGAGTGGAATCGAACGCCTAAAAGCCGTTAGGTTCCAATGTCATACTTCATCAAGCTTTCGTTCAATGTCCCCATTGACATTTAGCACATTCACAGGTCAGACCTTGACCTACCAAGTGAGTGACGCCGCAACATTTTTATTTTAATCCCGAAAGAAATCGTATCTTCAATTTCGTATCTTTGCCTTAACATAGCGCAAGTGTAAACGAATTTTAACGAGCATTGACATGTGGTGAATGTCAATATTGAATGTTGAGTGTTCTAAAGCTCACCACCCATTCCCGACGTCTATGTCAGCCTGTTTGTCTCCCAGAGACACTCGGTTATTGGATAATCAACATTTCATCGCCAATGGCCATGCTTTCCTAAAGATGAAAACCGTACCTTCAATTTGATAGGATTTGATTTCGTAGTATTGTAGGAGATTTAGAGAGGAAAATTCATAGTATTTCCGAAGTTGATCATATGGTAGAACACGCATAGCCTCGCATAGCGCAGCTGTGCAAACCTGATCGCCCAACCTGAGAAGTCGTATTGAATCCGCAGACTGTGAGCCGATAGCGTGCCTTGTCCGACGCGCGGGAGCGTGAGGTGCCGCAATGGACTGAGGAGAGCTCAGCTAACACTCTGATACAGTACGTTTTTACATCAGCCAACGCCTGCCATAGCTCCCATCATTCTGTTCCGTCTAGTCTATGAGTCACCGAGATGGTGAACAGCGCAACAAATGAACCCACGTCGAGAGGAGTGTTGAAAGAAGTGATGCGGCGACTATATTTGGCTTTGTTTCGAGGTTATGCCCAAAATTTGGCTTGAAACGAAACGCGAACAACTACTTATTCGCAAATACCGCCGCTCCGAGCTCCCACACCGCCACTTGGACTGCCAAAACGATGACAGTGCTATCAGCTCCCCCATATTTTGGGCTTCTTCGTACGCATTGAGACATTCAAGCGTACAGTCTTTTTCAGGGCACAACGATACGATGATGCTCGACAGATGTATCATGTGGTTGTCTATCCTACGAATAGATGTCAAAGCACTTTCATGGGACATATGTGCGACTGGTTGCAACCTATCATCAAATTTTTCGGTCCGATGTTTGTCATCTCATCGCCAATGGCAGAGATTCAGCAAGATGCGACTCATCTCTCCATCAATATCACACCGTCTGACTGATCTAAATTTGGAGCCATGAAACCCTTGCTTTTAACCCGTGAAGGACTCTTCTGGAAGGCTTCCTCCACC
This sequence comes from Tephrocybe sp. 9980TJB, assembly GCA_018220975.1. Taxonomy (NCBI): domain Eukaryota; kingdom Fungi; phylum Basidiomycota; class Agaricomycetes; order Agaricales; family Lyophyllaceae; genus Tephrocybe; species Tephrocybe sp. 9980TJB. The sequence continues at coordinate 57,884 of JABAJU010000130.1, forward strand.
TCCATTTCTTCGTTCTCTTTCCTCTTTTTCCCTCTTTTTCCTTTCTTTTTCAGCGACTGCTCAGACGATGTCTTCTACCGCAACAGCAGCACCCAATACGGCTACGATCATCTTGCCTCCTGGGTACACACTAGAACAATTCTATACGCTGCAGGGCCAGCTAGGTAGGTCCCTCAACATCACCGATCACCCAAAATGTAGCCAACACAATCTTTCAACAGTCACTATTGCAATCACTGTGGCAGTCGCATTTGCCATCATTATTTGGGACTAGTGAGTTTTATTATACCTGACCACCCTGAAATATATGCTCACAATATTCTTTTTCTAGCTTTGCGCAGCTTCCAAGTGAAATTGCTTTGTATTCAACTCAGGATAAGAAAATTTGGCGTACGCCCGCAACGTGGTTGTAAGTTTCTTATCGTTGCTGTGGGAGTCCAAGGCAATCGTTAATTCCCCTTGATAGCTTTGTGGTTTTACGCTACTCTGGGATCCTTGCTACCCTCCCATCTCTTTTCTTCACCTCGATACAAAGCCAGTTTTGTCAAGTGGCTGTTGTGACAAGTCAAGTCGGAGTCGTTCTAGTTGTTGCATCATCTGGCGTCATCTTCTGCTATCGTGTGTTTGCGATTTGGAATGGCGTCAGGATAGTGCAGGCTGTTGTCTCGTTCATGTTTCTGCTCATGCTTGGATGTTGGGTAGGCACATCAGTGATTGATGACATTACGCATCATACTGACAATGATCTCAATCTGTAGATTGCCGTTGCTACACAGTACGCTGCAGTCACTGGAGCCGCAACACCATTCGGGTCAAACTGTCAGATGCTACCAATCATTTCTTGGGCTCCAATAAGCTATGCGTCATCCGTCGCATTTGATACCACCGTCCTCGTCCTCACCCTAGCTAAGCTCCATGGAAATCTTGCGACCACCAAGTCGAAAGTCGGAAAGCAGATCTACAAGGATAACCTCGTTTATTTCTTGCTTACTGCAGTCACGAACATAACGGTGCTCAGTATCCAGGCACTTGGCCCCTCCTTTGATATGATTAAACCCACTGCTGTCCCCTTCTCAACTCTCATGACTGTAACGATGGGTTCCCGAGTCTTCCTCAACCTCAAGCTTTTTGATCAGAGACAAAAGAATGCTACGTCGAGCATCCCTTTGGCAATCAATAGCAATTCAACTGGCAGTAACAGTTACAGTCGATCACTACCTCCACCCAGTGACATTGGAGTCTATGGCCCAGGTGGTGTATACAAGGCGTGAAGTGTTTCGGAAGTTTAGATCACTGGACGATTGCAATTCAGGTTTGGACTTTGTGAAAACAATTATTTATTGGTTCATGAGCATTTAACGAGTGTACTTTGTATAGTTTTTAGTAGTTGTACTTGCCTCCTATATACGCGATACCTTTCTGAGTTCAAGAGAATGCCAGCGACAAAGTACAAGGACGTAGTGCTAGCTGGCCCTGTTAAGGCCTTGTTTTCCTTGTGTGGCTGTGTTTACGTCAGTCACCAAGTCCTTGTAGAGCATAATGGCCATCACCACGACGTCCAAGGTCTTTCAGTCGTATTTGTTCATCCTTCTTGTCACCTTGAATATTGAATCCTGGTATAATGCGGCATTATAAATTCTGGGCAATGGCAACGAGACGGGCCAACCTTTCACTACCCAACTGCAACTCCTACAGCACGTAATTAACTACATCGATGGAAAATTGGCAAATCCATAGTCGCAGCTTTTTAGGGAGCTTAGTCCAACCACACCATGTTCCAGAGGCCGGGTTCTCTGATTCAATTGCAGCATGTCTACCTTTGGACATCTTCGTTCAATTTATTGCTCCACGTCTCCGCATAGAGGACATTATTGCGTTACGAAGGGTGAGTTAAACTCCCAATGCGTTTTTTTACTCAATCTAATAGCTCTTCTTTCAGGTCAACAAGCACTGGTTCCACCTTAGCCATGAGCCGCTGATCTGGCGAAACTTTATGGGTGAAATCGCCCTTCCTCTCCCGCCACCCCGCCCCACGATCAACTTCCACGACCAGGCAACAGATTACGAATACGAACAACACGTTACGCGGGCTATTACCGTCGAAGATAATTTCCGCAAAATCAAGACAGAGGTTGAATCCGAGAAGGCCATAAGCACCAACGAGCACCAGGTGCTGGATATGGTGCTCCTCCCCGCGGGGAAGTACCTCGTTGCATCCGTTAGGAACAAGTTTCATTTCTATATCGCCGTCTATCATTTAGAGCACCCAAGCGGTCCTCAAATGCTGGCGAGGCTCCCAACCGCGGCGAAAGCTTATAATCTCCAGGCGAAGTATGTCAGATTCGAGGGCGAACCAGTCCTCATGATCGCCTACGTTTGTCGTACCTTCAAGGCGGGCGGGCCCACCTAGTAAGTCATTCACAATTCCCACCCCCCCCCCCCCCCCCCCCCCCCCCCTTTTTTTTTATTTTTTTTTTCTGTTTTGTTAAAATAATCGATCGACAAGCCACCGCCAGCGTGCGCATCTCGGGAGCGAAGCGACGGG
>JABAJU010000131.1:0-56700 GCA_018220975.1 Tephrocybe sp. 9980TJB
GTTCTGGCAATGAAGGGATCAGAGGAACAATGCTATAAGCAATGTTGACTGAATCTGGAAACTGATCTATCAGAGAAAACGGGAGATTCCGCGTTAGCGCGTTCTGAAGGATTGCGCTCCCGATGGAAACACCCCACGCCATTGTGGACAGGAACAGGCAAACATGTCATGTTGACGAGAGTATCAATGAGGTCATGTGACATGAGTGGTGGGTGACACATTCAAAACGTTCATCAATACACAGAGAGTTATGAATGCTAGTTTTTTTTTGTTCACCTTCTGATAATCGTTTTATAGAAGTCGCAGGGCCCATGATCATATACATTCCTCACTACTAAACAGAAAATAACGACGATTTTCAGGTAGCGCCGCTTCTATGGATCGCAGTCACTGCACAACAACTTGAAAGTTAGCATTCGTTGTACAAGACCCATACTTACTGGCCCAGAAAAAACCTTTTTGTTAGATAGCAAGATACAGCACCCACATCGCTCAACCACTTCATCCGGGCCTGCTCTGCCAGGCAGCTGGACCATTTACCCCCATTTTCGCCAATATCATTGCCTTCCTCTCACTGGACAGTTCTGAGGAGACAGGGTGTAGGTTTTTGGCACATAAAGCTTAGGCCTACGGAATCTACTAGGCCCGTTGAGCTCCGTTCTTCATCATTACCCTCACGAGCCCTAAACCTGAACCAATCATTTACCCCTTCCATCAAGACGTCACAGGGAAGTGCACTTCCATCCAAAACTGATAACACAAACAAATCAAGGATGGAGGTTATATCACGAGGCATGGCCTGAAACACCCAAGGTTGAGATATTGGGATGTTTATGGGTGCTGCACCGGCGAGATTCTTTTTGGAGATACGAGGACGCTCGAGTTCCAACACCGTTCGAACGAGACCTGTCTAGCTTTGGGAAAACTCCACAGCGGAATTGGTGATGAAAAATTCCATGTCACGCGACCACTGGGCGACCACTCGTTACATCCCGCTGCACAGAATCTCAAATAAGAGAGCGAAGGTCAAACAGTCGGGAGACACGACGAGTGGCAGATCGAGTTTGGTCCTAAAGCTGGGTGGCTCCCATCTACGTCGGCTTCCAATTTTTTCGAAACTCTTGAGGCTTCGTGAGCACGGCAGCCAATTTCCACTTGCAACTTACATCACTCCATTTGAGACTCAAGTAACAAAGATTTCGAAGAGTTGCGACGTTAGACAATGATGGAAACCTACCGCCATCGTGGTTTGATAGCGCCTCGTTGATCGCACGGGTAGTGAGTTGCTCAGAGGGTAACACAATCACACAATCAGCGACCAGTGTTCCGGTCGTTGTATTTTCGTTACGGCTTGAATTCTGACCTCCAGTAACAAGAAGCAAAGCTAAGGTTTGATATGGTTTGACCGAGATTGTGGTCAATGTGAACAGGTGAGACTGCCGTCGTTCACTAGTGATTTCTGGTCTATGTTTATCGTCTACATCAGATTATGTTCCGATAAAGCAGGCAGAAAATCGCATATATTGAGGAGAGCTAGCTTTGGGGAGCCCCCAAGTCGCTGGTCGATTCACACAAACCACAAACAACCACTCTTCTTTTCCAGTTGGGTCAACCTATGTACTTCTCATCTTCCTGGATTCTCCTGTGATTAGTGGTATGTGGCCCATACCCTTATGCTTTGAAATCAAGCCTGAAGCTCCTCTACAGTTGCTAACCTCACTGATCTGCCACCAATCGCACATCTCTCGTCCCTGCTTCAATATGAAGCTTATGAAGTGGCCGTCCTTGTTGGAAATGTCACTTGTGAAGGGTTATGGGTATACGACTGTGGCCTTTCTCAGCCTGAGCTTGGGGACTTATGACTTACTTCTGCCGTGGCATACTAGTAGTTAAATCTGTTGGTTGATTGTTAATCAATGTTTTTTATTTTTTTTATTAGCCTTTCCTTCCTCTCCTACTGTAAGGGAACTGCGCAGGGCTCTCAAACTCGGATCACTCTTTCTCTCTGACATTAAGTCGTTGTGTGATTCCTGCATAATTCCATGAGATTTCACACTTGTTACCATAACGAACCTTGTATCGTTATAAACCTATTACTGCCCCACCTGGTAAGCACGACTCGGAGGTTGAGCCAACAAGGATAAAGTCACGTGTAGGTCATATACTGACTGCTTTGTAAAGCGATCGTCGGCAAGCCTGTACAAAGAACGCGTGAAAAAATTAGCCCTTACATATAAATTAAAAAAATCGGCCCACACGTTCGCTTCCCCCACAAGACACTCATTCAGTCCCCAGACACGATGGTCGCTCTCGTTCAACGTCCCGCTCCTAATTTCACTGCCCCCGCTGTCTCCGACGGTCTCTTTAATGAAATTACACTGTCTGATTTCCTTGGCCAATGGTGTGTCAATGTCTCTGTCTGTTATAAGAGTCGAGCTGACATCTTTCGTGGCCTTCCAGGGTAGTTTTGTTCTTCTATCCCATGTGAGTTTTCAGTTCAATTCACGCTTTTTTTTTTTGTGCTTATGTTTTATTGCAGGGACTTCACCTTTGTTTGCCCTACGTATGTCAACGTTTATTAACATCTCTGGAAGGCTTACCTTCTCACGACCGCTTTAGTGAAATTCTCGCGTTCAACGACGCGCTTTCCACATTCAAGGCACTTAACACTGTTGTTTTCGGTAGGGGTTTCTCGCCCTCAAATTCATTCTGGTTTATTGACGTGTCAAAGGTGTCTCCACCGACTCCCAGTACTCCCACTTTGCATGGGCTAATCAGCCCCGCAAGGAGGGTGGTCTTGGACCTAACTTGAAGCTTCCTCTTATCGCCGACAGGAACATGAATATTTCCCGTGACTATGGAGTCCTGCTTGAGGACGAAGGCATTGCTCTTCGTGGACTGTTCTTGATCGACCCCAAAGGAATCCTCAGGTGAGTGACTGGAGGTGCCCTCTTAATGCCGAAATTCATTGGGATTCATAGACAAATCACTGTCAACGACCTTCCCGTTGGCCGTTCAGTTGAGGAGACGATTCGTTTGATCAAGGCCTTCCAATTCACTGTACGCATTTGTCTAACAAGTTCCTCGACTGCTAACTCATTCTTCGCACCTTGGTAGGACGAACATGGTGAGGTTTGCCCCGCCAATTGGAACGAAGGCTCGAAGACCATGAAGCCTGACCCCAAGGGTTCTCTCGAGTACTTCGAGGCTACCTCCACCAACGGTGTGGCGGTCAATGGCAACGGAAGTGAGAAGAAGCGCCCTCGGGTTGCTTAAATTCGGTTCTTTGCCCTGACTTTGACACCATTGGAAGAAATCTAGAGTATATCCGGCTCGTGAACATTCAAACACATTCGGGCTGTTGGAACTCATCCACGCATGTCTGAATAGATATATACGTAGAGGTCGATGGAAATCTAGACTTACCTTACTTTTTTGTATATAGAGACCTCAACTAGTACCATATAATGAATCTTTTGCACCGACTTTCATTGCTTGATAAGAGATCCTCTACCGTTGAATGTTGAACGCTACATAGCTCTGCATTGGAGGAAGTCGTCAAATCGTAATTTCATTCCGAATTACACAATTCTTTTTTATGTGTATCAGTGCTATAAAGTACAAAAATTCAAGCCCTCAAATGCCCGAAGAGTAACCTTGAGCAGAATTCATGACGAAACGCTTGGATGAAAGTTTAGCTGATGCTCATTGTCAAAGGACGTGATGCTTACTGATAAATATAAGAGTGTTCTAGCTCCATTGTCTGCTTTATACAGCGTTAGGGAAGGGGTGGGGGTTGGCAAGAGTCACAGGAGTGTTGTGGCGGAATTGAGGACCAATGAGGTGGTCGAAGGCGGGGGAGTTAGAGACACGAGGGGACAAGTCTTCGAGGTCCCAAAGGTATCCAAGGGTCTTGAGTACGGAGGTGGAAGTATAAGGGTAGCTTTCCTGGGTGGCGGGGTTGGTGCCGTTGTTGACGGTGTAGCCCTGGGGAGCGTAAGGGGAGATCAAGAAAGTGGGCATGCGGCCACCGAGACGGTCAAATTCGAAAGTGTAGACACTCTTGTCAGCGGCAGTGGAGGTGTAAGTAAGGTCGTCGGGGCGAACGGCGAGGGGAGGAGCAACGTGATCGAAGAAGCCACCAGTTTCATCGAAGGTGACAATGAGCATAGTGGACTCCCACTGAGGGCTAGTGCGGACAGCATCGTAGATCTGCTTAACGAAGACCTGTCCGAAAGAGACATTTCCGTTGGGATGCATGGAGTTGGTGTTAGCTCCGCAGCAGGAGGGGTTGATGTAGGACAGGCTGGGAAGCAGGCCAAGGTAGGCATCCTGGAAGAAGTTCTCGACGGGCTGAACGTTGCCAGCACGGTTGGTCTTCACCCAGTCGAAGAATAGAGCATCGGGAGCGAAAGCACCATTGGTGCCGTCGTAGTTCTTCCAGGTCAAGCCCTTCTCGTCAACCTGTTGGAAGATGCTGGTGTTGGTAATAGCAGCGACATTGAAGGCGTTGTCGTTGCTGCCGTGTCCAGCAGCGGTTCCAGCCAATTGGATGAGGCGATTGGGGTTAGTAGGCTGGAAGAAAGATAGGCAAGTTAGCTGGAATGTATGTTCATGATCATAGGAGAGAACTTACTCCGGGAACACCTGAGAACCAGTAGTTAAAGGTGGCGAACTCGTCGACAATGTCAACGATAGTGGGGATCTCGTCCTCGGTGTAGTATCCCAAGACCTGCTCTGCAGCTACCTTGGGGTCCAGTTTGGGGTAGGAGATGAGTTGTTTGTTAAGAAAGCCCTGGCAATGGGCCTTCAAGGTCCCATTTGCAATCGCATTGTTGTCGGGGTTGAATGTGCCGTACAGCTCCATGTTGTAACCAGTGACGGAATGGTCGGGGTCGTTGGCGACAGAGTCGAAGTCCTGAGCGAAAGAGCAGAACTTGGTACCAGTGGGGTTGGTGACATTCTGGGGATTGCAGAAGGGACCATTGTTAATTGGGTTGTCGAGGCCGCGGCCCTTGACACCGCCGAGGATGTTGTCGAAGGCACGGTTCTCGAGTAAGACCCAGACGACGTTCTGGATCTTGTCCTTCAAGTTAGCCACGGATTGCGTTGAACCTGAGGCATAGCCAAATGGTCCAGTAGACTTGATTTTGGGAACGACAGTGTTGGCAAAAGCAGCAATGGTCACAAAGGACAAGAGACCAGTGGCAATAGAAACTTTCATGACGATGAAACTTTGGTCGGGAGAGCGGACGAAGATCTCTGGGATAGCCAGAAAATCGTATTTATATTTATAATGCTGTCTCGAGGGACAGTAAGTAAAGAGGAGTTACGAGAGGAACGTCTCCATTGACCCACGTGCGCGAACCTTCATACATACATATGGTTATTATGGCTTCCAGAAGACCGGATGGGCTGGCGCGATTTATCTTTGATGCGGTCTACGCGTTCAGGACAGATCTCGCGCCTCACGCAGACATAATGAACGTGCGCTGATGCGCAATACGCTTGCAATTGTGAGCAGCAAAGTAATCCATCCGGTGCGGCATTTCGTAGATTGCGCTTCCTGACTAGTCTGAGAAGGCGGAGCTTGGAATAGACAAGTAAATAACGTCGGCTGTCAGATCGTCTGCGTGTAGCAAATGAATTACTTGGTGGGTGGTGTAAGCCTAAAGACTGGTACGGTAGGATGCGGACCGTGAACGGACCTTATTTGGAATCGGCGCACAACGCCAGCACCCACGTGGACTTAGAAGCTCCACATGAACCACCCTCTAAAGAGTCTCACGACCTTTCTGCAGTACGTAGATCGCCATCGGAATCTTTGAGTGAGACCAGGTACTTAATATTAAATAACCTGAAAGAAAGCTCGGCTGTGTGGCAAAGACCATTTTTTTTCAATGACGCACCAAACACTGAGGCTGCGAACACCTACATATGTACAGCTATTCTTCCTGAAGCGTTTCATGCCTTTTTTTATCCATTATCTAAATCCCTGATAAAAGGATATTGCTGTGTCTGTATTCGAACTTTGAGGGGAAAGTTGAACCGATCAGGGGACGCTCAGAAAAGTCCTCTTCATCGATGCCTGGTTATGTTACAGGAACGAGAGCCTTAAGTGTCGTCGCGTGAAATGAAAGAATTTGGGAGGGGACTGGTATGCATGGCAACAGAAAACGTGCGCTCAACTATTGATGTCACGTCCGTCGGGTAAGCATCTAAGCCTTGCGGAAGGGCTGCTGAGCACTTATCCTGAGTGAAAAGGTCGGGGTCACTTTGTGGGAAGAGGATGCGAACCTGGAAGGTGAAGCGCAGTTGCTAACGTCGTACAAACAAATTGCAAACAGTGCTGGCCTTCGTTGACCTGCCTACATGCATAGCGCCTTCAGGACATCCATCGCCTTTGGACGTCCAGCACAACTCTCCTATATCTTCTTGGTCTTTATGCTGTTTTCTCACGTTCAATCCCTCGATGACGATCCAACTTAGATCTACTGGATATTCAGAGCCTCGATGGCGCCTACAAGCTGTTTTTGCTGAGGAACTCTCAAGGAGACCGGACCTTCCATCCACCGCGATCTGCACATATAGGTCATACATAATTTAAGGAGGGGACCAACATCAAACCACGGCCTAGGGCTTAGCTCTGCCTCCCACAAACAGACATGACGCATCTATCTCCTTATCGTTTTGTTTTTGTTTCAGTGCCATGCGCCCATCTGTCCTCGCCACACCATTTAGCCTTATCCTTACCCATAATATTGGTGGGACCAGGCTGAACTTGACGCCACATTTGACTCTGCCTGTCTCCTAGTTCGGCGATTTGAAGGCATCAATCCTCTACACCGCTCCAACCCATATTTTCAATGCAACTATTAAGCCCGCCATAACGTTAGCGCTCTTGACTCCTCCTCAAGAGGGTCTTATTTGTATACCCTACGTATCTGGTCTTGTGAAGCAAGAGTGCCCTTTGGCAACTCCATTACCTTCACGTCATAGGCACGACGTCTGTGTGCATTCGCCCGTCATTCCATTTTTGAAGTTCTCCATGTCAAGTCAACGCCACCAACTCTTCCCCTGGCTCCCTCTATTTGCAAGGCGGGCGACTCATACAATATATACAATATTTCTCGGAGACACTGTGGCACCTCTACCCGCGTTCTCCGTTTATTTCAGCTTCATGCTCATCCTAATCTTGTTGCTGTATTGTGCGGCCTGGTGTTATTCCCGGAGGGTGATTATTTGACATTCTCCACGTATGTATTGCGTAGACTGACAGGTATTGACAGTCAGACACCCCTTCCCCACCCAATGGTCCTATGAATACCAATAACTTTGATTATCCAAACCTTGTTGTCGCAACTAAAGACCAAACGCTCCAGATCCAGCTAACCAGCTAATCACTTCATCGATTCCTCCCTTCTGCCTCAAAGTAAATACCGTATTTTGCGTAGACCTGATGCTGAAGTTCCGAACGCCACACTTCGCCCATTTCAGCTTATCGAAGCAAAAACTGCTCACGAGGACGTAGGACTCGCCTTTTCCATAAGTTCACTCCCATCGCAGATCGTGTCAACGCAAAGTTTTTCTGAATATTGGGCCAACCACATCCGCTTTGTACACCCCCCTTAAATGGCGGCAGCTCCCAATCTCCGAAACTACAACCACGCAAGAAAGTATCCCTCCATTCTGGCTTTCCCCAGCTTCCTACAATTTCTAATGTGAGAGTGTCTATACGACAAGAGCCTGAGAAGAAGGCTGCGAGAGCTGAATTCTGTAGCAAATCTGATGTGCAGTATACGCTTCTGCACAACGAGGATCCTGCTCTTCCAATCAGCAAAGTTGAATTCTCACCATCGCTTGGCTTGTCGCTACCATCGGACGAACTAGCAGAGTTCCCATTCGTACCTATTGCAACTTCTCCACAGGCCTATTCTCCATTGTTGGATGTCATATCGACATCGCCGGAAAAACCTTACCACGAACTGACAGTTTTTCCGTGCATACCCATCGCTACTTCTCCGAAGGCCCCTTCCCCATTGCTGGGTATCATGTTAACTCCGCCAGCAAAACCTCCCGACTAACAGCCAGAGTTCGCATGAATCCCCATTACTGCATCTCCCCCTTCCCCGCAATTGAATATCATATCGACACCCCTGGAAAATGAAAAACTCTTCGAAAAGTGACAGAGTTCCTATGATTATCTATTGTGACTCCTCCGAGTCCCTTGTATCTCCCTTTTCCTCTGTTGGAACAATCCTCGTTGGATATCTTATCGACAAGGGTGGAAAGTCAAAACCCATCATCGAGCTGACACAATCCACATCTAAGCCTGTCGTGACCCATTCGGATATATCGCCATCATTGGACAGCGAAAATCCTCTCGACGAACGGAGAAGCTCTCATCAGGAAGATCCAGACTCCCTGACTTTTTGCGAGCAGAGTGAGAGCCTGTCAATGAGGGTGCCATAGGGTCACTCTAGGTTTCCGCTGGGTTGTCTGAACCGGACAGGAACCAAGGAGCATACATTTCTGAGCAACTCCTCTCTGGTCGAAGCGCCGAACACATTGTATCCTCAGGAGAACAAAATAAAATGGAACTAGACAGTCAACTTTCCATTCATTCTGGGATGGACGCAAATCAAGCACGACCGTTTACTTCTCGTAAAACAAGGGAGAAAGGAACGGCCGATACAGGAAGGCGACGAGCGGGCCGCAGGTTACCAAAGGGCAGTAACTACAAAGAACAAGTCCTGGCTCGCCATGAAAGATTAGAGAAATATTTGCACCGTCAGCAATCACTGGATCTGACCTTGGGCCAAATGCCGGTCGCATTTTGGAGCCTTGTCGCGAGATGTTAACAACCAGTACAGGCTCTATCGTAATGAACAACGCAGAGACAAGTGATCTTCCGAGTCTCGATTTTACAGTAACGATGCCTACAGAGAATTATACGAGTCTTTCGACCAGTGACGATCTTACGATATCCGCCGGGCTACTTGGTACGTTTCTTCATCCTCAATTGATACTGGTGACTGACCGAGTCCTATCTGTCGGATACAGTATTGGCACCAGAGACATCTTCCGAGTCTTTGGATACAAAAGATGAATTATACTATATTGGTCGTGATTATTTACCAATTTCATTTCTAGGTCATCGATCCCGGAGGAATCGTCACCTATAATCAGCTCGAATTCATTCCCGAAAACGTAACGGTCAAGTCCTCACCCTCCGTTGAGGCTATTTCTTTGGAGCTCATGAATGGTACATACAATTTGCATCTCACATGCGAAGGCGATCACCAGTGACTCATACAAGACACCCCTCCCGTAGCGTCTTCTGTAGTCAAGGCTGACGAAGACAAACGGAAAATGACGCCGGAGGAAAATGAAGCATTTTTTCAAGAACAGATAAAATACAGACAAGTGGCAGAAGAATTCGCCTTGTTACTCGGAAGCCCATCTGGATCTTACCCTCACGACCGCCACAGGATAATAACAGGGATCGATCGTCATTGCGTGGATCTCAGTCATGATTACTTTCCAGATCAGCGTCATTGCGCTTCAGTCAGTTACGTCGAATAGCAAATTGAAGTAGACTTGGCAGCAGCGATGCGCCTGGACGAGGCTCTGAAGTAGAGCTTATCGAAGACCATGAAATTGTTGCGTAGTGTCTTGCACCAGAGCGAAAGAAGTTCCAGTGCTCCTTTCAACCTCCAACAGCAATACGCTTGAATGTTGAAGCCTTGAAGCGTGAACAGACCGAGAACGTGGAGAAAAGCGTCTTGAGTCTTGCACAGCATAGTCCTCCTCCGACGGAAATGGATCGAACAGCAAGTAAGTTCCATCCACCTGCTTTCGAAACAAGCTCATCTGGTTTCATCAAAAGATTGTGATGATGTCACCCAGTTACATTCTGTAAAAGCCGTCCAAACCTCTGGACCTGCATCGCTAGAAATCGCGAAACCTAATCTAACACCAACCTTGGAGCAGCTCAAGCACCTATTAGACGACCACCCTGTCATGGCACCTGACGTTTGGCACGCGAAACCAAGTTCTACAAAGTTCAAACCTCCGAAGACTAACTTTAAAGAAGGTGTTGCTGCATCGCGATGGGCTCCGAATCAAGGTTCGCCCTCCATTTCACAACTGTTCACAACAACTGTCGCCGATGGACACCGAGCTGTTCGAAAGGCGTCATCCTCCCGGGTTCCTGCCGAAACTTTGAACTGTGTGACTGACTGTCCTGCAGAAACCTCTGCCAGACGTGTTACAAAACAGCAGGGAATCGCTGCGTCTCGTTGGGCTTCAAAGCACGCTCACCTAGCCCGCCATTGGTTGAAATGGCGTTGACTCAACCAAGCCTCTTACTGGCATATGCATGTAACATGGATGTTGACGACTCTTCAGCGATTCCTAAAACAAGATCAACCGATGAGGCATTCGCAATGGAGGGCATGATTTACACAACGTTGAAGATACGTCTAAGCCTGAATCCTGCGCGTCCTGGTAATCCCCTTCATCTCGCAGTTGGGTCGAGTCATCGGAGCACCACAGAAATCTAGAGATCCGCAATGTGGAGATGATGACGGACGACGTTTCACCCGCCATTGTGACTTCGTCATGGAAGATTATGGCGATGTTCCTGACGTTATTTTGCCGGGACCTTCCCTTCAGTCAGCCGACATGGAAGAACAAGAGAGTCATTCCCTCACAATTGAGTCTCGCGTCGCGTCCAGCGCATTCGGCAAATATCCGCCTCCTTGCCTCCCAATGGATTCTGTGACGGAGGAATCAACATTTGCTGACTCGAAAGACGTTGAAATCCTTCAAACTGTGGACTCGAGTGTTAGTTGTAGTTCATCGCTTACAAACACAGCATCTGAGAACACTGGAAAGGCATTGCCCACCCCCTCTCAGGAGGATCAAGCAATCCGAACACAGCAGTTGCCTGGAATCCTTCCGGCACATGTCGTGTCGTAGCACATGGATCTCACCAGGATATTCAAATGAGCCCGGAGATTAAGGAGGGAAAAGCAGCGCCAGCTAAGCCATATCGTGACTATCAATATTCAGGTGAGTCTCCAGAGACATCAGCTCGTTTCATCGAACTCACAATCGAGCCAAATCAAAGGGAATGCTAGTACATCATCCTCTCGCTCAAGCACCATTGAAAGATTGTCTGGAAACACTGCTGCAGCTTCTTCAAAACTAGAAACGACCTCGTCTGCTTCAGGCTCTGATCTTTCATCGCGCACGAATCCCTGTGTTGTATCATTAGTTTACGGTGATCGTAACTTTGCGGAAATGGTCTTCGACTCCAAGCTCAATCAGACTCTGATCGAGGTCGAAAGACAATATCTTCCATACTTCCATAGGATAGCCCACAAGACACAGGTTCATCCACTGAAAACGACGATGGTAAACTCCAAACCAGCTGAGGTTTTTCTTCCGTCGGACAACTCAGACGACAGCACTCCAGCTCAGATCAACAAGTCAACAGATAACAGAGCCAACGCAACAGTAGTTCCCGATGTCCTAGAAATTGCTGGAAGCCAACCTCCCGAGGTTCAGGAAACGACTCCTGCCGAAAGTAGGCCGACTAAACCCCTTCCCACAGAAGGCGTCATCCAATCGTATATCCTATCATAATATCATCAGACTCTGGACAAAACCCTCTCCATCCGGGAACCATTGAGAGCGCTGCTCAATCTCATTCCAATCAACCAACAAGCAGAGAAAGTGACGCACCAGGCAAAGAAGCAACAGATGAGAGCCGCCCGTCAAACACTAAAAACAGACCTATCAGACGTCGCCCCAGAAGATCTCGAGGGACAATCAATTCTGTAGCAGAACTTCTTCCGACAACTTCGTCCAGAGAACGTTAAGGATGCCAACCAGGTTTGTACTACCCCTGATAACCCCCTCGATTGGACTAACATGGTTCCACAGATGTCCGTGCAAGACCCAGACTCGGATGGCGTCGTTAAACAAACCCGACGAAGCTCTGGCCGAAATTCCTTGATACGTCAGCCCGAGGTGAATTCATATGTGAACTTGAATTCTTCATAGGAATGTCGGAACATTATATGAAACATGCAGAACTTTGAGAGCAACAACTTCTTCCCTCTCTATGTTATTCGCGAGTGCATTCCCTACATGCTCAATGCATACCCACCCCCCTCCCCGGCACGCTGTATTCGACGAAGAGTCAGGCAGCGTAGCGATCATTCCCTTCCCCTTCCCGGGCAAGTCCATGTCGTGCTGATGCCCTTCCCGCCCCTTGGAAACCACACGAAACCTTAGTGGATCTTCATAACTCGTCTCGGATCATACGAAACCTGTAGTTTGCGACCCCCGTAACGATTATTGCGACACCGTCGGGTGCGAAACCTGTAGTACGGCGTAACTTGGAGAGATGGACAAATAGAAACATGGAAGGAAAGTGTTAGAGCTTGGGGGGCTTGGTGGGATGATTTTGGACAGGGACTTGTCGATTAAATATATACGTGACGCATATTTAGCTCACTTTGATTTCCTTGGTTGTTGAGCTTGATGACTATTCATCTAGCTGTACTTTTCTTTTTTTCCCCCTGGGACTCAACACATAGAATAATATTACGAAGTTCCCTATTGCTTTTCTTCTCCGCCCCATGCCTCGAGTGTTGTGCATTTTCTTTGGGAAAATAATGAGCCATGGGTCACTGTTCAGTAGTGCTCAACAGCCAACTTCAAAAGAATCCACTACGTCAGCCTTGACTCTAATTGATATGCTGTTGCACACCATCCGCCCACTGTCACAAATATAACATCGTAAACGACTTGCTACAAAGATGACAGAGACTGTAAATGACGTGCAAAAGCCTGTGCAGGGAGAAAAGCTTGAAATACATATCGTGACGTTTAGTACAATACATGGCGGGTCGGGGATAATTTGGGTAACCCGGTCACACCACCAGACTAACTGATGATAGAATAATCCGAATCCGATATAGCGGGAATAACAGGCGTGCTTGTGAGCATTAACGTATGCCGGGGGAAGCCCTGCTCTCAGTCTGTTGGGTTGGAAGGGCAGTCGAGAGGACGGCCGCGTAGCGAGGAGGCGAGAACAGGGAAGGAATAGGCGCTACAGCGACCTGGGCTCCTAAAATACAACGAAGCGACCAATGCGTGCAAGGCAAGCATGGCTATAAATTTACAAAGTGCGACAGCGAGATAACAGACGAAGGCAGTCGTGTTTCGAAGTTAAAGCGGTTACGGCACGGGGGATCGACGGGTGGGCAAGATGGGAGCTCGGGAGAGCAGGGAAAGACGACCCGGCGTGTCGTGTAGTCGATATAATAGAATATATGCATGTGGCGTGTGTGGAGGAAGGAAGGCGGGTTAGCAGAGACCCCGAGCGTACAACTGCCCGCCAGAGTGTGGAAAATCTGGACTCGAGTCCTTAACCGTTCCCCTGGCCGTTGCTTGCAGCGCCTGCCCCGGAGGGTACAGGGATATTTGCGATGGAGGACTGCGGTGCACCTGAAGAAGCGGGTGGTGGGTGAGGCGACATTGCAGGATAGCCGTAGGGTGGCCAGGTGCCATTATAAGCTTGCTGGGGAGGATATGGGTAATATGCTTGTGGAGGCGGCGGCGATTGAGGCTGCTGGTCTGCAGGTTCAGAGGGCGGCTGCTGATCAGCTGAAGGCGCGGGGGTGAGCGCAGGATAGGGGTATTGGAATGGCACGGGGGACGCAGACTGAGCGTGCGGCGCAACCGTTCCTACATGCGGCGGATAATAAACATGAGGCGGCGGCTGAGGATGGCCAGCTACAACTTGATAGCCTGGTACTGAAAAGTATCCAGGGGCAGCGCCGTACGGAGGTGTGACATAAGGAGGTGCATAAGCGGGGGTAGGAGCAGCCATAGTAGCAGGTTCGGCGAAGCTGGGGATTGGGGTCGAAGCCTGGGAGACACCTGACAACTCTGGCGTCGTATCTCCTGACTTGGTAGGGCGACGAGGCCGTTTGGTAGCTCCAGGGGCAGAATATGGCTCAAATCGTTTACCACGTCGGCTGATGTTGGAGACGTCCGCAACGCGATTATCGGTCATAAGAGGAGTGCCTGAAGACAAGGGAGCGGCGAGCAAGGACGGCGACGAATCGACCTCATCAGCTTCGCCACGGTATCTGGGAATCCCGTCTGGGCCAATCTCCACTTTGGGTGGACTGCGAAATAAGGACTTGTCAAGATATTCTGGGCTGATGTCGAGGGATGCCAATTCCGGCAGAGATGAAGGCGACCGCAGACGACCGTTTTCTACATCCTCAACCTTGTAGTACGAGATCAGATGCTGTGACACGCCACCGATGGTCAAGGAAAAGGTCTGAAAGGAGTGTAATGAGCAGACTCTGAAAGGGACAGCATACAACGAACCTTTTTCATCAATCCGTCGGGCTTAAACTTGTAGCTGTTGGTCAAACTTCCCATCAACGTACGCTCGCGTTGCTTGTCTGCGCTGGCGAGGTGTGCTTCGTCACTCTTCGGACGGCTGAGTGATCCCTCAAGGTTGTATTGCTGGTCGTTGCCCTCGGGTGACAAGTCCGATTTACCCCCTCGAGGTCCTGCGCCTCTCTTATCGGTTTCTCGATAGAGAAGGAAGTTCCCTAAGATTCGGCTCGGACTCCAGAAAAAGCCATCGGTCCACCGCTTGATGCCACTTTCATCCTCGTCAAAGACAAAGACGGAGCCAGAACAGATCATCTTGCGCTCTGAATCGACAAGTCTACGTGTGACGCGTGGAATGAGACCTCGACGTGCTGCTTCAAGGATAAGAAGGGCATCGCCTGTGGTCTGTATCCAGCCTGACCAAGGCGGCTCTGTCCAGCCAGAGGCTGGTTGGGACGACGCTGACATGCAGCCGAGTGCAGGATGACTGTAGACATGGGAGAGCAGTAAGAAAGAAAAATTAGATATTAGAGTTCTACATCAGCTCTTAAAGTTGGCTTACCGTCAAGTGAATTTGCGGAGGAGAAATTTGTCCAAAGCTCAATTCCAACCCCGACAACCACGCTTTGTTTGTTGTGCTCACGCAATATCTTCTTAATTTTCTTCCAGCAACCTCGCTGTTCACTGCTATTCATTGCTCTGCTCAACGCCTTGCTAAGAACTTCAAGACTAGTCAGCGAATCCGTTCATTCTCTCTAATTGGCTTTATTACGTCAGCCTACTTGTTGAACCAAATTTTTGTAAAAATTTCCACAAAACATCAAATCACTCAAAATTGATTTGTCGTACCATGACTCTTCAGAAGCTTCAACTTGAAAGACTTCCTTATATTTTCGCACTCGGTATTTTCGTCCTTGGCCCCCCCCTTTCTTCCGTCGTCCTCCTGCACGGATGCCCGATCACCGCGCCTGTTTTTGTGGCTGCTTGGAACATGAAATATCTCCCAAGCGCAAAGCTTGACATTTGTCCAACAGATAAGCCCCTTGTCAAGCTGTCCACATGTCCTCTGTGTCTGTTGTACACAGTTCCATCGGCACCGTTCACCGTGTACCTTGTTCATGTCGTACAATCTTCACCCTGCTTTTGACATTACGACGTCGCCTCGTCTCGCCTAGCTTTGAGCTTACATTCCGATGGCTTAATCTTGTTTCATTCTATTCATGTCATATCACCATTGATCGTCATTCATGTCAATGTCCACACTTCAGAATCCCAAGATCTCGACCGCTCATAACCCGTGCCTCCTTACGACTACAATAATGATGATGGCACTCTCATCTGTTTTCATTCATGCTGCGTAGACGTGGGCTGAGGGCTTTAAGACTGCTTAGATTTTTCTTTTCGAGTCTGATTTTAGATGGTACCTACAATAGATCCGCCGAGCGTTGGTCGGATGTTCTTGACGCGCTGACATGACTGTGGCAGACGAGGAGGGTTTTCCCATGTTTTTTTTTTAAAAAAAAAATTCCGGATTTTGTAGACGCATGCCATCATCACTTCCAAGACGGCCAACTCTCGGCATTTGAACACTCTGGATCAGTTGGATGATAGCACACCCAAGAACCCATGCTTTCTCGCAGTTGCGGTTTTCTTACTCATGTCCCTTCGGTATCAATCATTCGCCTTGGCTAACCCCGTTAACATTTTATGCGTCAGGGGGCCACACATAACGGCTTGCTGATTGGGTATGTCAAGCAGCCTTTCGTTTGGACATTTCTTTTGACCAAGAACAACACTTTGACAGCTCCCATCCAACAATAGGACTGGCGATCACAGTTCAACAGTGCGGTCGTCCCGGATTCAAGAGGCGAAAATCATTCTGCCTCCATTTGTGCTGCCTAAAGCCGAGCATCCAAACCTGTGAGCACCAAAACCATCCTTTGACCTCCCTAATCCAACGTAATAGATGTCTAGATTCGGCCTGTCCCCGTCTTCGGCAAGAACACCCTTTCCAATTACCTGCAGCCCGAAAGGGTGTATTCCTCCGACAGATAAAGAAGGCGCATGCGTCCCTTTTTTTAGACCTGTTCGAGAACGCTATCCTCGTGCATATAAAAACCTCTGCCAGGACCTAGTGCTCTACGAAGCCCTTGTAGGATGGCGATCCTTCATCCTCTATCGTTGGTGCTAGCCTTGCTTTTTCCTGTGCGTCGCGCGTGTTGCTCTTGGCGCCCAATACTGACTTCCCTCGGCGCCATAGTTAACTCAAGCCCATACTGATCACATTCATTCTCATCCTAATCATCACCGGCAACAACGACGACAAAGCCTTGCTCTTCCTGCTACCCTCCCCGGAAACTGGACCTCGCTGGGTTGTTACGTGTCCGTCATTTTTTGTTTTCAACAATTCAGTATTGCTGATGAGATGAAATGATCCAGTGATCTCGTGAACAATACACGAACCCTTGGTGCTGCTTCGACTGCTGGCAGCGGTAACAATGCCTCCACTTGTATTGCCTTCTGTGCCTCCCAAAAATACGTCTACGCTGGCACGGAATACTCCGTACGTTCCCCTCCCCTTCATCAAGGTTCACCTTGATCATAACTGTTTCTTTTTTTCCTACTTAGGACGAATGTTGTATGTGTCCCGTCAATGCTGTCATCAATAAAGCAGCCTACCGATTAACCTTGCTGTGCAGACTGCGACAACGATCTCCATACTGGCACCCCCGCGGCTGCGACGGATTGCAACATGGGGTGCGCAGGCAATTCTACGGAAGAGTGTGGTGGACCTGCCCGTCTGAACATCTACTGGAGCGGCCAGACTCCACCCCCTCCTCCAAGCACCGCTGCAACTATCGGTAACTGGACGTCCCTCGGGTGCTACACGTGCGTGCTTCGCGGTTTCCTTCTCCTAAAGCTTAAAAGCGTCTTCGAGAAGCTGACTTCCTTTGCGTGTTTTCACTTTGATTAGCGATAATGTGTCCGGCCAACGTACTCTTACTGAGGGTATGAATACCGTCAACAACACGAATGAAGCGTGCACGACAGCATGCTTCAATGCTGGGTACCCTCTGGCTGGCACTGAATATACTAAGTAAGTCAGATGCCTTATTCCGTGAGCGCATGTCTCATTTCATCTATAGCCAGTGCTGTACGTACATCTTTTCTCTTAAGCTTGGCGATAAGGGGTTCGGCTCATCTCCCACGGATTAGTCTGCGGTAACACGATTGCGAACGGCGGTGGTCCTGCTCCGGCCTCGGACTGCAACATGGAGTGCGCGGGCAATTCATCGGAGTGGTGTGGTGGGCCAAATGCGTTAAACGTTTATAACTTCACGGGTACCAATCTTCCGCCGCAAAATAACGGTGGCGGCGGCGGAGGTGGTGGTGGTGGAGGAACACCCGTTTTCCCAGCCACAGTTCTCCCTAATAATTTCACATACGGTGGTTGTTGGGTGTAAGTCTTTTTGTCCCAACTTTTTGCCTGATGAACGTTGGAACTCATTATCAATGCAGAGACAACGCGTTCGGCCGGATTCTCCCAACAGAGCAGCCTACCATCACAAATAATACCATCCCGGCCTGCGTTTCAGTTTGTGCGGCCCAGAATTACACGCTTGCTGCATCAGAGTTTGGTGGTGAGCTCCCTTTCTTGCACGCAATTTGTGCCATAACATGTTCAATGTTTTTCTTCTACAGACGAATGCTGTACGTTGTCAAGATCCAATCGATGGCTTTTTCAATGCTAACATCTTCCTTGAAGACTGTGGAAATACGCTTGTCGCTGGTGCGGTGATATCCACAGATGATACTTGCAGCTCTGCTTGTGCTGGAAATGCAACGTCAGGTGTATTGTCTTTACTTTGTTCCAAGGCTAACACTTTGTGTAGTCAAGCCTGTGGTGGACCAAATCGACTCTCCGTGTACACCTCAACTGGCAATGTCTCCGCTCTCCCTGTACCAGTTCCACTCAAGACCGGTCTCCCTAATGGATGGGTATACAAAGGCTGTCTTCGGTTCGTACACCTATAACCGATGGCTTAATTTCAGTGCTAATATAACTCAATGGTAGCGAGCCCACGGATGGTGTCAGAGCCCTCCCATGGCAGATCAACTGGCCAACAAATAACTCAGCCCTAGCCTGTATGGAACAATGCGCTGCATTCGGTTACCCTGCATCGGGAACTGAGGTAAGAATGCGTTTCAGTACACCAAGTGTTCAATCTGATGGTGTATCGATAGTATGCAGAACAATGCTGTATGTGATGTTTAGATCGCTACACTCATCTCTGATACCAATACATGCATCCAGTCTGTGGTGACAAGACTGATCCCATGGCAAACGGGGCAGTCTTTGGCAACGAAACAGAGTGTACCTTGCCGTGCCCTGGAGATCCACTTTCGCTTTGTGGTGCAGGTGACAGGCTATCATACTACGAATACAATGGCACAATGAACGTATGGCACACGCCTCAGGTTACTGGAGCCTACTCGGTGAGTTTTACTCACATCTCTGATATGTAACGATCTAATCCCAGTGGTTTCACAGTTCTTCGGTATGTAAATGACTCGTGGTACTGGATGCTTTTCTAAATACCCTTTCTACTATCTTCCTGCTTAGTTCCTGGGTAAGACTCTTCTTATTTGCCTTGGCGAAGCTTGCTCATTTCTCAATGTTTAGTGTTGTCGTTCCGCTCATTGCTACATTGGGTATCAACAACAAGGTTACGTTCCTGGAAAAAGATGGTACAGGGTGAGAATCATATCTGTTCTCAGCCTGCGCCACGTCTGACGTCAGCTTAAAGGTTCCCAAATTCCACTGGTGCATACGAATTGGATCTGAGCCTGGTGAACAACTTCTCGGCCACATGGCGTGAGATGCACGTTAAAACCGACGTCTTCTGTGCTGGCAGTGTTATTATGCCAGATAAAGGCGGTCGGCAGATCAATGTCGGTGGCTGGTCTTTGGAGTCTACCTACGGACTTCGTCTCTATACGCCAAGTGGTTCTGACGGAGTGAATGGAACCACTGATTGGGAGGAAGATTATCCCGCCCTTTCACTGCAGGTAGGTCTTCCGTGAATGCGTATCTTAGGGTAAACTTAGGAACTATTGTAGGTTGGTCGCTGGTACCCGACTGCTGCCGTAATGGCAAACGGATCTATTCTCGTCATCGGTGGAGAAACTGGAAGCAATGCTTCCCCCCAACCCAACTTAGAAGTCGTTCCCCCGCCAGCAGGTGGAAACGTCGTTTTCCTTGACTGGCTGAATAGGACTGACCCTAATAATCTATACCCTTTTGTCTTCGTTCTTCCAAGCGAACGTCTTTTTGTCGGTAAGTACCCATTAAAAGCCAACGTCTGTCCTCTGATTCACCGGCGGCAGCTTATTGGAACGAGGCTCGCATTTTGGATCCTGTGACTTTCAACACCTACCTGACCCTACCCAACATCCCGGGCACCGTTGACAACTGTCAGTCTTGGACTCTTCTGAGCATCATGCTGCAATACTGAAATCATCGTAGTCTTGTCTGGACGTACTTATCCCCTTGCAGGTACGTAAAGGAGACCCGAATCGCTTCTGGTTGTAATTTAACCCCTTTATTTCAAGGCGCCGCCATGCTTCTACCCCAGTTTTCCCCATATACAGATCCTGTGGAGGTATTGATCTGCGGTGGTTCAACTACAGGTGCCGGTTCAGTTGTAGACAACTGCGTGTCTATCGCTCCAGAAGCACCTAACGCTACTTGGACTCTGGAGCGTATGGTGAGTCTTTTCCCTCGTGATATGAATTACCCATTAACTCCAATTCAAGCCGTCCAAGCGGGTGATGCCATGCATGGTTAACCTTCCGGATGGGACCTACTTCATTGCGAATGGCGCACAGAAGGGTGTAGCTGGTTTCGGTCTCGCAGATGATCCTAACCTCACCGCACTTCTCTACGACCCTACTCAACCTATTGGACAGCGCATCTCCATCCTTAACACAACCATCGTGGCGCGCTTGTATCACTCAGAGGCCACCTTACTTCCAGACGGACGCGTTTTGATATCTGGATCTGACCCTCAAACGAACTTCCCTAATGGCACTGTTGAATACCCAGAAGAATTCCGTATCGAGGTAATTGATATTTCATTCAGAGCTTTCTTTCATGCAACTGATTCTTATGGGCATAAGGTCTACACTCCTCCCTATCTTAGCACTGGCCTCACCCCTCCTGAATTTAATATTTCTGTCACCGACTGGGCATACGGTGGAACATATAAGATCACCAATGTGAAGCTCCACCAGGGAACGACTAGCACCATGAGGATTTCACTTCTCAGTGGTAAGTACTTTCATCGTTGAATCGCTGCTGATGTGCTCAGGCGTATTGTCATAGCTTCATCGAGTACTCATGGGAACGCCATGGGTGCAAGAACAATTTTCCCAGCTTTCACATGCAGTGGAACATCTTGCACTATTACTGCTCCACCGAATGCCGGTGTGTCTCCGCCTGCTTGGCACCAGCTCTTCATTCTCGACGGGCCTACTCCATCCCATTCCCAATGGGTACGAATCGGTGGAGATCCCGCTCAATTGGGTAATTGGCCTGATCTTCCTGGCTTCACCCTCCCTGGAGTTTAATCCAAATACTACCTTTTTTTTTTTTCACATCTGGGCTACAGGACATTACTTATCACTTATCTACGGAACGCTGCGGATTGGACTGTGCTTTATATGGACTGGTTACAAGTACCCTTTTAACTGACATTCCTTCTACCCTTTGAGCATCGATAATTTGACTGCAATGCTAACATACACACAAATGGGGATTGAGACTTTTTACTGCCCTTAAGGTTTAAGATACATTGCTTGCATAAATGCATATATATTACATGGGTAAGGCTTGCACCCTCTGCATCAACTTGAAATTTCTGTAGAAGTCTGACAGCGCGAAGTGCTCTAACGATACGAGTCACAAATTGTGGTATTTTCGATGCCTATCTGTCCAGCAATTTATTAAGGCATATTAGTAGTAGATTCAAAAGGGTACGTAGACTCGGATGTGAGCCTGTGAGTTTTTGACGCCAACAGACATTCGTGCCAGACAAACTTCGCGCACGCATTGAATGTCGTCGTATCCCTTTGACTCCTAGACTGTACACAAGAGTTATCCAACTCATCCTTCTACTACATAGTGATAAAAACCTCCTGTCATACCTTATTGGAAAGTCTCATGCATGTGCCCTTGCATCTGTTGAAGACGATAGTAACGTAACATAGTAACATCTCGAAGAAAACTCGTGGGTTTCTATCCGTGCTACGTTTAAGTAAGTTCTCCGAAAGCTGTAGGTTAATTGCAAAGTGCATGTTCATGTACAGGAAGTGTAACATTACGTATTTTCTAGCATATGTACTGGTAACTGGGTCTATGTGAAATATAGAAATCGGACAAAGAAGCAGCACCACGTGGGCCCGTTTCAATGCCAATAATGATACGAAGGGAAATTGAGTGTCCAGATCGCACAAACCACCTAGAAATGAGAGAATAAGGACAGTGTTCGTAAGGAGTGCAAGAGTCCAAGAGAGTGACAAGGAGAATGACAGCATGTTTGTAACGGCGATGGTGAGGGTAACTCGAAGAACTTGTCGGAGAAATGGAAGTTGGTTCAGTACGAGAAAACCATGAGCCAAGGATTGAGGACGATCTAGAGATGATTAGAATGTGCGGCGTGTATGATCAACAACAGACGTACAGGGAAGAGTATATGGCCTGATGATACAATTGCCAGAGGTAAAATGACAGCCCAGGACGTTCCAGTTATTCTCCATGCGTCAGGTACAAGACTTGTGGAGAGAATGATAATTGCGATGATGGCAATGAAGCTGAGTACCAATGCTAGCCAGAAACGTTTCCAGATCCTGGGGATCTCGATCCAGAAGTTTGAACGTTCGACTTCCTACATAATCAGTCAGTTCTATATTGAATCCTTACCAGAGACAATGTGTACAGAAACACACCTTCTTGGTAGCACCCCAAGTGATATTGTATGAGAACATATGCGCAAGAAGGGCGGCGGAAAGATGAATACTTAGGCCTCCAAAGAAGAAATAGCTGAGAATTTGTCAGTTTCACCATAGAGAGTAATGTATAGAGAACACTTTACAAGAATGGAATCCATGTGGTGTTCTCGATGAAGGCAGAAAATAGATCACGTTGGCCAAGTCGATACTCGAGCAGAGTGTATCCAAGATTTCCAGCGCCTGGGAAAACTACGGTGCAAGCAAGCCATATCTCGAAACTGTGCAAGTAATAGCCGTCGACTTCGAGAGCCCATCCAAGAAGGAGGTAATTAAGAACCGAAAGGACGGCAGAAGCGGCAATTCCGTAGTACGAGAACATGTACGACATCATGGTGATCTTGTAGTGGACTGGAGCATCCGACCAGATGAAGAGTCGAAGCTGCTTGGTGATTGGGCCCATACGCCACCAATCAATGAGTGGGTTGAAGATAAGCTCATTGCAGCCTATTGATGCGCAGTGGTAAGAAATGACGAAATTCTGATCGTTGGGTTACGAACCATAGGAATACTTTTGCCAGCGATTAAGTTCATCGTCAACGGTTAGAGAGACGCCTTCTTTGAAACCTCCATCGGAGTAGGTAGCCCATCGAATGATGTACCCTTTGAGCTGTGAAAAACCATTAGTTGGTATTACAATTCAAGTCTTGGCACATACCTGAAGTCGTAAAGCCATATCGAAGTCCTCAGAGACATTGCTTTCTGACCAAATCTTCGTAACGCCGTCTTCGGGGTCGATGAAAGCCGCATCTTGAATCGCTGACCATCGCAGGAAGGCATTGTGACCAACGAAAGGCGCTATTTCGCCATTGGCGCAACCCATAGAGATACATTTGTTGATACGTCGAGTAAAATGAGCGATACCGTTTTCGAAGTAATGATGTGCAACTTGCATAACGTCTAATTTCGAGGAAAATATGAGTAAACTAACGATAAGATGAAGTACCAGACAATCACCTGATTCATGTTGGATTATAGCGACCTCTGGGCATTCGGATAACTCCCGTGCGGCATCTCTCAGACAGTCCTACACGATGTTGAATGCAAGAAGATATGTCAATGCTAATTATCTCACCTCGGGAACGATTGTATCCGAGTCCACAATCAATACGACTTCACCCATACGAATAGATCTCGCGTTCTTTGCCCAGGGCTTCCATTTCTGGCCAGTGGCTTGATACATCTCTTCAATAGCAAGCTCAAGGGCTTCCTCTTCAAGGGATTCACTGTTCGGGTTGGTACGATAAGCGCCCGACGCCTCTAAAGCGAGGATATGTTTCTCCATTAGGAGTGAAAGCTAATTATGACGTTATCGATTGGGTATCCTTTGAGAAAAGATTCTCATACGAAATACCTGTAAGCCATAATTCATGTTGGATGCCTTCTTGAAACGACCAGCACGTTTGAATCCATCAGGCGAACTTGAGTGTCCGGGACGGGCGACCCATCCAATGTTGTGGTTGGCATAAAATTCGATGCGTTTCTGACGTTCAGCTTCGTCGATGATTTGAAGACCGTCATCGTGAACAAAGATAGCTGAAGTACCCCCTTGACGGGCATAGGTTTGCATGGCCTTCTTGAGGGAGAACACCGAGGGGGCACTGAATATTCCTCGGTCAGCATTTGGAAACGAAAGCTTGAACCGCCGCCTGTCACGGCGTATTACAAGTAAAGCGGCCAGTGCCAAGAAAGCAATGATCAAAGACGAATACAACTTACATTGTTTCTTCAAGGCTCTCCTTGTATACGGGAAGTTCGATGGTAACATGTGGCAACTGTGAATCTACTTCTGAATTGGGTTCAGGTTTGATTGCAGAGTAGTAGCGAGAGTTTTCGTGATATTGGGCAACAGGTCCCAAGCTGTACAAGTTGTCAAACTGTCAGGAGATGATCCTTGAATGCTGGAAGTACGTACACAAAAGAGACGTTCGCGACAATTTGTAGAGCAAAAAACTGATGGATGGCTTCGTTGTTAGAATGGATGCCAACAATCGTTATGATGAAACCCACCAGGGATACACAAAGAAGGAATGGTGTCGTCACAAGGAGAGCAAAACGTGTTGCTCCGTTATCAAGGCGATATTCCGAAAGTAGGACGGCCAGACCACTGAGAATGAAGACTAAAAGATATGAGAGTTTGAATGTTCCTGATTTAAAAATACGCTCACAGCATGCAAGACCTAGACCAATTCCACCGTAAAAAGGCCCGAAAAGACGTATAGGACGGTCTTCACGACCAGTGGATCCCTTTTCTATATCCTTGTGCGACTTGGATGGGCGCTGTTTGGAGAGCCTCCAGCCCCAGCTCCATTTTGATTTAGCCGGCTCCGGTAGATCCTTAGGTGTTGAAACCTCTTTTTCCGTAAGAGCGACAGCGGCTACGGCATCGCCGACGGTTATAGGCTGACGGTCGTTCTTCTCGTTAAGATTGACATTCGAGGCGGTAGTAGAGGGAGCAATAGAAGTGCTCGTAGACGTAGTGATTGAAGCTGGGTTGGTACGGGACCGCCAGACTAGCTTCATAATCTTCTCCTCAAATTCAGCGCATAAGGGGACAATATGGTCCAAGTCGTCGGACCAAACAATCAAGACACGCTCATCACGCTACGCGATTCATGATAAGAAGATATTTCAGCACAAAATGACACATAAACGTACAATGAAGGCTCCGCATTGTTCTTTGTCGGCCTTGGGGAGAGAGCTGACCGAGTCAAGTACTTGTATCCGTGTGTTGATGTCAATGTATATGGCCTCGGCATCATCAGGCCTGAAAGACAATGGGTGCTGTGTACACAGAAGAAGCGAACCGAACATACACAGTAGAAAGGGCTGAATGTACAGCAGCACTTCGAACCTTGACGGCAACCAATGGGTTCAAGGAGCGTACGGCAGCCTCGAATGGCGCCAAGTAAGGGTTCTCGTAGGGAAAAACGCGAAATTGTCCTGGGTCTACTCGCAAACATACACCAGCAGAGATATTCTCCTCAGACGGTTTAAACCAAGCATCACCCTGGGTCTGAATCAAAGTCAGCAGGTCGTTTAGAGGTTGTGAACTGAGGATGCCATACAGAACGAAAGATCCAGTGTAATACAGCGTCATATGAATCATAGTCCATGGTACCCGATTATTGTGGCTGGCGAGAAGGGAAAAGACGCAAGCCGGGTTGTAAAATAAGGAACGGGCCCAAAGAAAAGAAAGATCGGAGGCAGGAGCTTAAAAGAGAGACTCATGGGTATGAATCAGACGTTATCATATTCGGTAAACACTGGATCCTGTAAGGCTGTAACTTCTTTCCGTCCAGGTACCCATTGAAGCACACAAGCTCCTAGATACGGCATAAAAGTTCGATCACGGATGGGTCGGCAAGGAGTGCATGTACAAGTGACAGAAGATGAGGTAGATGACACCAGAAGAGAGGCACAACAACAGATGCATACAGAGCTTCCTTCCAACCGTCCGTCTTCTTAGGATTCTGATCGCGTTATTTATCAGGAAACAATCTCCAATTGATGAGCACGCAAGCTGATCCCTCGGCGAAAATACTCCCATGCCTCTTGCATGTCGGCTGCAGAGAGGGCATTGAGGACTTTACGTGTATAGTCTTATCGAACGCATACAGTTAGCGTTTAAATACAAGGTTGGCTTCCAATCCACACGCGTCGTGGCGCGCTAGGTCATTCTTTGAGCTTTGAGGTAGAGTTTCCTAGCGAGCTGCTTCAGGGTTTTTGGGATTCCATGCGTTACGTGACGGTCGATCGTACGCGTGAGGGCTAAGCGCTAAGCGCTACTTGGGATGTGCACAACAGTCAAAACCATGACATGAATGTGTGCCAAGTCTGTCAACTGCCATGATGTTATTTTTCAATATTTGGCAACGCCTGTCAATTCAAACTACCAAACTCATTTTCAACTTGTGACATACGGTCTCGGAGTCGCACCACGCCCTTGTTGTTCATCGTTCCCGCGCAAAGTTCCTAACCCAACGCATTATTGGGCGCATCCGCACATCTCCGAGATATTGCTGTGCTCTCCCTGATGCAAGCTGCTCAAGAAACTTTGCTACTGCCCCCGGGTTGTAGACTGATGTCGTCCTTCAATGTACGAAATCCTGTCCAAATTATGTTCCTGTGCATCGGGAGATAGGGGTGTAGACCCTTTGAACCGCCCAGTTCTCAGCATTCGTGAACTCATGATTTGACTGTGATAATCCCTCTTGAGGCTTGCTTACGGGCTCTTGAACCTCGCTTCTCAGGATATCTCTTGGCGGTAATTGAACTCATGTGCCTATGAAGCTTGCAGCATATGAAGAGTGCAAATCTCTATCACTATTTCATACTTATCTAAAGCTTGGAATATCATTAATGATGCCAAAAGAAGGGCAACGAATCTGATGTTACAACCCGATTCTGGTGGGCTTGCTATGTATAGTACGCCTAGACCACTTGACAAGGCCCCATTTCTTCGAGGCTGAGGGTCGTTGAATTGACATGTCCAATATGTCTGGTTGGGCGCCACTAGTACTGATTTCCGCTGACGGAAAGACTGCAAATAATTGGACCTTTACTCCTCCATTTTATTTCTTACATATTTCATTCTGGCCTAATGACCGTGACAGGCGTTAGCTCCAGCAATATCGGTGGTTTTTCGATGTGAACCATTCTCATTGTCTACACACGATTAATTCGCATTGTCAGGTCACACATTGCAGGACTCTGAAGGCTTCCATATCTCCTGATCAAATTCTCCTGTCGTAATCATGATAATGATGAGTTCTGAGGCCTTGAGGCCTGATGAACTGCTCAGAATCATTGTTTCCGAGGCCTTTTTGTACTTATAGTTGGGTTAGAGATAACGCAGCACAGGGGAATAGGTTAGTATTTCTTCACTTCTGGCCTACATAAGCATTCTTTCCCTGATCCTCGTAGAATATTGATGCATGACGCAGGTGGAGACGTTATCTGTCCCCGAAGATGGGAATTCAATAGCTACACTAGTATATTTTCAGCTAAACTATTTATGAGCTTTCCTGTAACACGCTGTAGTCGATGTTCCATGTCAACTACTATTTCAATCGCGGTCGCAGGTACCAATTCCCTAGTACCCTAAGAAGTCAGATTAGATTGGCGTCACTTCCAGAGCCGCAGGAGATTTTGATACATCGAGAAATTTTTTCTTTAAATCCATTGTAGAGAATGCTTTGAAAGCGTCCAGTCACAGTGCTGTGACACTGCCGCGGTTCTTCAAATTACCCCGTGATCTGAAGCGATCACGCGAACTTGAGGCAGGCGCCGCAGAGCAACACTCCTGGCTCTGAGACTTTCTGTTTGAACCTTGCTCTAAAGGAAAGGCTGTGTCAGTTCACGCATGCGGCTGCGTGTGTTTCTATGTTCAGGAATCTTGATGCCTTGGGTCCCACAATCTTTGAAATCCATCAAATCCTTAAACATTACCGGAACAGCTCGGCGTGGTGGGTTGAAAATGAAGATTCAGTGACTTGTTGATTTTTCTCGACACTTATCTTCCGACTCGGTGGCCTGACAGAAGCCTAAGTGCACCGCATGTACATCCTTCTAGGAGATCGTTTTGTTCTGGATGCTGTAATTCGTCCCTTGATAGCTTGATAGGACCTCACAGAAGAAGTACGGGAGGTTGACACCAGTGACAGATACAGTGTGAGTGGCAGATCCTTCACCGCATTCCACTAGGGCATCTATCCGTCATCAGCGGCAGAGTATCAACTACGTGTGTATGCTTGGAACCACTTTCTGTTGTAGCCAGGGCTCAATTGAGCGGCGCCACGAACGAGCCGAAATACCTGGAGCAATCAAGGGCTTGTGATCCTTTCGAAAATACTGATTTGTTGGTAGTAGTGGTTATTTCAACCTTCGCAAACAACTTTTTGTTTCGAGAGCGGATAAAGATGATCGGCGCCGAAAGCCATATGTCGATATGTCCGTGAGTATGTTCTCGATGACACGTTTGCCGACTTAAATCCTTTTTGACAAACAAAACCCAGGGATTAAAAGTAAACCAGTGGCCTGTCAGCTCGATGGAGGTAAGCACGGAACCTAAACAGCCGACAAGCCTCAACAAGCTTTGATCAAGAAGAGTCGGATACGTAGCACAAGAGATCGATTCTGCCGGTCTTCAGATCCGTCTCAGGTAATCGAGGCCAGGTACGGAAATCTATGTGTTGGACAGGCGGGTGGACGTGTATCTATTCACATACTTCGAATTGCGCTGCTATCAACGTCAACCCACGTCTGCCTGCCTTATATCTTTGCCCTGAGCCATCCATCCATAAGGCTGCTCGCCCGTCTCCCCCCTTTCCCCTTGTTTTGCGGCTATGTCCAAGCCATCTGCTTCAACCCAAGACAATACCGCAAAGCTCGCTCCTCCTGGGACCAGTGATGCTGAGGCTGAGCGCCGCCCCCAGAGTTCTCACTCTCGTACCGCGTCCAATACAATTTCTTACGAGACACCACCCATCACTCCTCACAGTACCTCTTTCGGAAATATCACCAATCCGTTCTCACCTCCTGGTAGCGTTATCAGCTTTGGCTCGAGCGCGGTCGATTCACCCGCGCATACCCCTGGCCACCACGCCCAGAATAGCTCAAGCTCTCATTTTCCCTTCTCTGACACCAATGGCGTGGCTTCCAGAACTACTAGTATCGCGGATATGGGACGATTCTCAGGCAATTTGAGCAGTCGTCCTAGTACTGCTGATTTCCAGTCCAATCGTGGATCGACAACCCGTCTTAGAGAGGCTTTTACTTCGCCTCCCCCGCGGCCCCTCACCATGATGAGCGTTGCACCTGTCGTAAAGGTTGAGCGTACACGCCCTAAATCGACGATGCTCGCAGCCAAAGGGGCTCTTGAGAAGCCTTGGATTAAAGAGCGCGATCCTTACAGTCGCATCGCCTATTTCATCACATATGGTGTCATGCTTATCGGAATCGCATGCGGTGTCGTTCGGTGTTATACTGGCTGGAAAAATGTTCCCTTGATCAAGAGTAACCTCTGCCTTGTTTTGGATGAGGAATTCGATTCGGAAGATGGTGTATTTGGCGACAATGGCACATTCTTCCGCGAGATTGATATGAGTGGATTTGGGTATGTCTGCGTCTGATTTTTTGGACAATTGATATTTAAAGTATTCGCCAGGAATGGAGAGTTTGAGATGACAACTGAATCAACGAACAATTCCTTTGTAAACAATGGCTACCTCTACATCGTACCAACCCTTACTTCAGACAACCTCGGAGAAGCTGCTATCCTGGACGGTTACGTCTATAACATCACCGGATGCACTTATAACATCACTGGCGGCGTTGAATATACTGATGCTTCGAACGGCGCGACGACCATTAGCAACATCATCTCAAATGCAGACTTTGATGTTGCAGCGTACACCAAGGCTTGCTCAGCCGTTAGCAACTCGACTGCTGGAACGATCATAAACCCCGTCCAGAGTGCGCGAATCAGTACGCGAAGGAGCGCCAGTATCAAATTTGGAAGGGTGGAAGTTCGAGCAAAAATTCCTCGGGGGTACGTGTTGCAGAAGCCATTAATAGCTGTTCTTATTAACCTTTTTGTGTAGGGATTGGGTGAGCCGAGCCAATGAGAGATCGCGTGTGGCGAGGACTAACTTTGATCTCGTGCTTCTAGCTGTGGCCTGCAATATGGATGCTGCCCGTCAACAATACATATGGCGCATGGCCCCTGAGTGGTGCGTTTAGCTCACTTTTCACCCTGTCGAGTGGCGTCGCAGACCGATGTTAACTCTCTCTTCTCTTCAGGGGAAATAGATATCATGGAAGCGCGTGGCAACGGTCCAAGCTATCCCAAACAGTGTGTTTTATTGTTTCCTGCGGTGCTACTTGAAGAGTGATATATGGCGCAGGGGAACGAATTGGGTCCGAGCATCTCTTAATTGGGGACCCTTGTCTTGGCTCAATGCAGTGTCCAAGACGTATGGCGCGTGGAACTTGAGGCGTGGTTCATACGATACCGATTTCCACACGTACGCCCTCGAGTGGACCGAGGACTTCATGTACGTCGAACTTCTAGTCGGTTTTTTATTCTCGGTTCACGAATTTAACTTGTGATGATCGCTCAGTCGAATATATGTTGATACTCGCCTGCACCACATGATGCCTGTGCTCAGTCTCAACAAAGAGAGCTTCTGGCAGCGTGGCGATTTCCCCTCTGTAGTCCAGAATGGCTCAGAGTCAATCATTTTGAACAATCCATGGGTCAATGGGACTAACGCTGCGCCTTTCGATCAGTGTAAGGAAGCATGTGGTTCGACTGTCAAAAGTATGCTGATCGTTTGTTATATCTGTTCTTCAGCCTTCTACCTTATCTTGAACGTGGCCGTTGGAGGAACCAATGGATGGTTCCCCGATGGCGCTGGAGATAAGCCATGGTTGGATGGTTCGCAGAGTGAGTCGTCATCCATTTCACGGCTTGAATACTACTGTACTCAAGTCCCGGCTTTTCGCCCTAGATGCCATGGCAGACTTCTGGCGAAACAGGGATCAGTGGCTCCCCACCTGGCCCACCAATGTTGAGGACCGTGCGCTTGTGGTGTAAGACTTTTCTCCACGCGAACGGAACAATGTTGTAACTGTTTTTTCTGCCAACAGGGACTCTATCAAGATGTGGCAAACATGTTGAATCAGATATTGTATGGGTAGCCTCTCTGTCGAGCACGTCAAGGACGAACAGAACAGGCTGTAATTGGGTTTGGATGTTTTCTTGGACTTTTTTTGGACATCGTCGAAACAAATCAACCATATCAAGTACTGGTAGTATGTACTCGCCACACACACCGTAAATGTCAGTGTGTCACCGTTCAGAGGAGCGGAGGTAACCTAGTACCCCAGTCCTTTTCATTACCTTCTTTTCGCATTCGTTCATCGCACCCACTCTTAGAAATGTCGCATAAACTTGTAGCAAAATAATTATTACGCCTTCTTATCTGGGGTAACCATCAGCAATCGTCGTAAGATTACAACCTAACAGAAGCTGCCTTAATCGGCCCCCTAGTATGCATAAGCATACAAGTATGTGATACAGTGCAATTAGAATCGAACTGTAATTAGCGACAAGCTCTCATGGCGGTACGTTCCGCGCCACGAGACTTGTAATGATAACGAAAATCTACCGGAATTAAATCAACGAGGTAAGAATCTTTTGTGTCTGACTTGCTTTAGATGGGTATTTTGACAATAATGAGTCTGAAGAAGCTTGAATTTCTGGCAACTCGAGCCTGTCAATGACTTTCTCGAGATGTCAAGTGTTTCGCTCTCAGACTCACTAGGCCAAGTTCATCTATCATCAAGTTCTTGACCGATTCTTGTAACCATCATCAGGTGAATCCGGAGGATTCCTGGTATGTATTTCAGGCGGCATATATGGCAGAAACTTACATCGAAGGCGATGAAGAGAGGTGAGAAGACAAGCGTAGCAACTGATCAAACCGACGCGGGTCTAATAGGACACGGGTAGCTGCCAAAATGCTCGGGAACTAAATGCGCATTTCCAGCTCTCTTAGAGGTCGTACTAATATATCCAAAGTTCCGACATCGAAGGATATGATTCATTATTCTTTGCATGACTTTAGCCTATGTATCATCAGGTTTGGGTGGTCACGGTACTAAGTGCTGCCCAACGCACCAAACCAAGATGACTCTCATACCACTAACTTGTCAAGACTGATGAACGAGCATTGGAGGTTGAGCAGACGGGGCTTCTTGTCTCGTTGATATCAAACTTTGTCGTTCCTGCTCATTCGAATTTTCACGCCTGCCGCAGCATTGGCAGAAACCTTCTGTACAAGTATGGCCTGTAAAATTCGTTGTGTAGAGGAAATGTGTACACAGTCTCGGTGAAGTTTCAAGCGACGTACGAATTGACATGAAATCGAGGCAAATGCCTGTCAAGATGTCGCAGCATGTGATGACACAGATTCCACAGACTGAATCCATCGATAGGACTCGTCATTCTATGGTGGATTCGTGGATCAAGATGTTCATTCAGGACTCGAGATGGCAGGCGCTTGAATGAGGTCACGTTTATGGTTGTAATGTAATTGATTGATGTCTGTTTATTTCACGACCATTTCGAGAAACAATTCGTGTTTAGTCCTTGTTCCTGGCTATAGCCATCGACCGCGATGGAAACCGTAGCTCATATTCGCGGAAGAGGAAGAGCAAATGGCCACAATAATTCACGAAACCGCCAGTGGGTAGCGGGTGAGGGCGGCCAGCGGAGTGGCAGTAGTACCCCATACCATAGTGATGGCGAACGATGGGAGCGTGGTGGCTCTCGAGGAGGACACAGAGGGAGAGGCGGACCCCGTGCTCGAGGAAAGTTTTCAAACGTATCTATTCGAATAAAGCCTGCGCCGCTACAAAATGAACCGGACTCGGAGGTCACTATCCTGGACGACGAGGAGATGGGCGGAACAGAAGATGTTCATACGGAAGACGAAGGATTTGAAGAGCCAGAAGAGCCATCTCTTGATTCTGCTGAGGAGAGAGAGAAGTTTTTCCAAACCGTGCGTCATTCAAAATTAAATGCGATCCTAACCCTTAGTTCCTCATTAGCTGGTGAAAGCACGGGAAGCCGAAAGGAAGAAGGCTATTGCTGAGGGCAAGATGGACGATCCATCTATTCCAAAACGGCTAGAAGATGCAATAACTGTGGTTGGAACATGTGCGGATATGTGTCCGCGTTTCGAACGTTACCGGCGAGAAAGGGAGAACAATCTTTTTCAATGGGAAACGGTATGGACTTCTACTATTTTACTCAACGAAATCTGCTTTGATGTGTTTTCTAGATTCCTGGCACGAAACGCGTTGATCATAAGCGTGCTGTCAAGATGTATGAACGTGCAGCAGGCGATAAAACATTACCTTCTGACTTGCGTCCTCCTCCTGTCCTAAAGGTATATAACTCCAGAAAGTCCGCATTTTATTCACTAAGTGTACCCTTAGAAAACTCTGGATTATCTGTTCCATGATTTACTTCTGCGAGGCGGATTCTCTGCGACCTACGACTTCATACGCGATCGTTCACGTTCAGTTCGCAACGATTTTACTATGCAGCATAGTTATGGTCCAGAAGCCATTGAATGCCATGATCGCTGTGCCCGTTTCCACATCCTGGCTTTACATCTTGAACGAGACAATCGCAAATTCTCAATTGCAATGGAAGAACAGCAACTTATGAACAGTTCGTTTCGTTCCTTTGACCTGTTGTGCCGGTTCTGATAGACTCAAAGCCTTGCAGAGTCTCAAAGAGTTTTACGAAGACCAACGTGGCCGTTATGAATCCCCGACTGAACTGGAGATGCGTGTCTATCATCGCCTTATCCACATACGCGACCAAAAGGAACGACATGAGGACATCCCAGAGCATATCAGTTCGCACCCAGTCTTCAAACTCACGACAGAGTTTCGTCTGCACGTGCAAAGAAAAAGTGCTCCGATCAGCAAGAATTCCCTTTTAAAGGTCGACGCAGAGGGCATGCAGATTTTTGGAGAGCTTGCTGCTGACCTTCGAGAACAAGGAAATGTCGTGATGATCTATCTGGTCGCTTGTATCTTGGAACGCTTGTTTGGCAAGGATGCCATCGAGGACATAGACACTATTCGAGGAGATATGAGCATCCCCGACATTATCGACGGAATATCTTCCCCCTTCCCGGTCGAGTCACCAACGCAGGAACCGCACGAAGAGTATGACGATGAAGGTGAAATGTCAGAGAAAGAAGTGGGCGTGTTCGATGAGCCTACACCTCAGGTCATCAACGGCCCATTTGATTCTTTGTCCTCCTCCTTTAGCAGCTCGTCAGTTGCACCTCAGGCACCTCCTTCACTTCCAGCCATATCTGCATTTTCGGAGATCAAAACAATACCCAATGTTTTTAATACACCATCACCATTTGGAGGTTTATCATTTCCCTCTTCCGCAACTCCAATTTTTGGTGTACCCGCAACATCAGTCTTTGGCAAACCAAAACCTCTATCCCAAACATCGACTGACGCCAAAGTTTTCGCAACTTCCTTCCCTGCTCACAGTCCATTACCCTCTGTCTCTCCTGCCGATGCTTCCCCTTCGGTAGCGCCACCGAAGCCATCTTTTTATGGCCAATCAGACCCTTCAGACTCACTCCCAACCGCTCCTTCAACAATGGGTATTCCTCTCGCACCCATATCATCGCCCACCAAACCGTTGCCAGACGAATCTAGTATCTTTAATGTGGCCCCTTCAGCAAACGGTTTTCCTTCGGCAGGGACAGCAACTTCTTCGCTGAACCCTAAAGCAATGCCATTTACTCCGGTATTCTCATCTTCTCAGACAAATACCCCAAGCACCTTCGATGGTATTCCCACAAGTACACCATTCCAAAGGTCTTCAAATCCCAGTCCAAGCCCATTTCCACCAAACAGCCAAGCGCCTCCCACTCCTGCTCCACCCCCCCCTTTCTCTAACAACTCACCAATCGTTCGGACAGCTAGTAACCCTCCGATCTTACCAAAGATTGATACGAACACCGCTTCAGAACGACCTATCGATTCGCCGATTGTGCCACCTCCGGCCCCAAAACCACATCCTATATCACTCCCTGCAACCCCTACGATTGGACAG
Source organism: Tephrocybe sp. 9980TJB (assembly GCA_018220975.1). NCBI lineage: Eukaryota > Fungi > Basidiomycota > Agaricomycetes > Agaricales > Lyophyllaceae > Tephrocybe > Tephrocybe sp. 9980TJB. Next base: position 35,162 of record JABAJU010000131.1, read on the forward strand.
CCGCCTAAAACCATTCTCAACTTTTTCACGGGTAACGTGGCAACGCCAATGTTAGGTTACAACGCAGATCTACCAAGCCCCATCATCATCTCCTCTCCGACGGTGTCCGGACCGCACGAGTTTCCGTTCATACGGAAGTCTCCAACCAAAGGTGGCGCTGAGCATTCTAGTCTTTTACTCACCGCAATCAAAGGAAAAGGCAAGTCGCCTGTCAAACCTCAATTCGACGAAGAGGAGTTGGAAAATAAATCTACAATTTTCGCTCGCAAGTCTACAGTTGTTAAGTCATGTCTCCACCGTTGGCACCAGCGTATCCTCGGCCGTCTTGCATGGATTGAAGCCTGTCGACAAAGCGACGCATATAAGGAGAAGATTAAACATCAACGATCATCCCCTCTACAACTCGAAAAGAAACGCAGAATATCTACGGGTTCCGGAACAACCGTTGTTTCGCCCGTTAAGAAGCGGCTTCGAAGGCGTGTCTCAAGTGAATACCGCCCGCCAAGAACAGACGAGGAACTTGCTCGACGATTTAAAGAGGTGCATAACTATTCCCTTCCACTTCAATCGCCCCATCTTCAAATATATCTTCAACGTGAAGAATTGTCACGCTTATCATTCTCTTGTTCTCTTCCCATCTCCAGAATCACGAAGAGCACGAACGTCGTTGGGCGCAAGGCTCATTCCTCAATGTCATCGAAAACCATGTGAAGTCGAAGAACCGAGGTGTTCCTCATCCGTCATGGCGTATATGGCTTTCTATGAACCCAGATAGCGATGCCACAGCTATTTGGCTAGAACGCAAATTCGGCATCCCGGTTTCTGGAATTTGGATATCAGAAGCTGTTTTCTCCATCCCCCTAACGCGAACAGCGGATCCTGAATCACCAGGGCTGATCATTTTTGAACGCACGCCTCTGGATGGCATTACAGATGATCTTGAAAGGTCAGATCTCTCCCTTTCTTAGTTCCAAGTCTTGACGTGTTTTCCCAGAAAATACCGGATCCTGGACGATTGTAGTCGGCTCCGAGATCTCGTACAAGCGTTCCCTCCCAAGCGGCATTTTTCGCCATCTCTTTTGATGATATCTTGGACGGAGGGAGAAGCCGACTCAACCTCTGATTTCCGAGACATGGTCAGTCTGCGTTTCAATCTTGTTCTCTCCATTTAAGCCTTTCATCAGGTCAATAAACTGGTCGAGAACCATGTCATTGAAGGTTTTCAAACGCTTGCAATCACGGCTACTATCGAGGACCTTGATGAAAAACTTGCTGGAGCCCTGAGCACATTGGCCCTGGATCTCCAAGGAAAACTTGTCGAAGTGTTGACCACTCGTGGTATATTTTGGCCCTTTGGTTATCGATGCCGAATGCTAAATATTGTCGCTCCCAGGCACGTTCAAACTCTTCCAAACCACATTCACTTCCTTCATATCCGAATGGATAGACACATGTGCTTCCAGCGACTTCTGTAAGTCGTCTTTATGCGTGCTTGCAGCAGATGACTAACCTCTTGTTGAAAGTCGACTGGCATCTTTTTAGTCAACTGCTATCAGCCTCAACCTTATTAATCAACGCCGTGAGCCGCACAGTTGCTGTGCTTCTCGCGGAACAGCCACCACAAGGTGTACTGCCAGCTTTTGACAGCGGCTCCATGACGGACGATGGGTATGTTATCTCCATACTAGAATCTTCCCGGCTCTCAAACCCCACATCAAAGTTCTGCGTACGATGTAATCATTGCCTGGCTTTCGGCAATCGGTGGGAGTGCAGATACGATCGCTCAAACTCTACAAGCTCACAGGGACATCGGTCGAAGTAAGTTGAAATTACTGCCTCTCGCGTTTCGCTTTCCGCCGGATTCTCATGCCTAATCTCTCTTCAGATTTCCCAAGCCAGGAGTTCTTTGCGCAACTTTGGGATTTCGCGCAACTTCAGACCGAAATCTTTCTCAAGGTAGACTCGACAAAGGAGTTCTTCCTCCCGATATCTGATATCACTGCTGCGGTGGATGCTCAAAATGCGGAGTACGAACCTCACAAGGCGCTGTTGGGCAGGACCTTGCATCTGAGCATGCGGCGCTCGCCCAGGCGCCGGAGTCTCACGGCAGACACTGAGGCACAGCTTACGAGGTGTGTTTTCATTTTTGAGGTCTCGGTGTAATGTATTGAAGATATGTTTCATAGCTCTGCGAAACGGAGAAGGCTTTTATCCCCTGTCGAATCGATGGAGGATGAGGCTAGTTCGTTTCTCAATGACAATCTTACACCATCGCCTTCCGTCTCAAATATTTCACTTCCTCAGTCTGAAGTCTCTACGGCGCCAGGTGTTGTCACTGTGGCCATGCTGAGAGCCTTGACAAGGGATGTACGGAAGAGGTATAGCGTACCATCGTCATAGGACATTATTATCTTGACCTATTTTGCTTTCAATCACGACTGTGCTATCTGTAGTTATTCCACTCTTTATATTATTATGACACATCTTGTTTGCACTCTGTGATCTTTCTGTAAGGCTACTAGGATGGTCAGTATTTACAACTCAAACAAACTACCAAACAAATCATTGTCATTACATACTATATTTACATGGTCAGCATGTTCAATTTAGAGTTGTACATATACAAAGGTACATAGGGGTGTCCCATCACGACTTACAACACTAGAGTTATTTGATGATACAGATATAACAGCAGAAAAGGAAGGAATAGAGGTACATCTTCACCGAACAGCCCATTGAATCGTCAAAGGGCGGAGGCCAGACGCTCGTTCTTGTTATGTGCTCACATCCAATCAACTCACTCAAACTCAGCTGAAGGCCAGGGCAGACCACGCCGCAATAGCACCAACGGTCACAGCGGTAGCGGTCTGCACTGCGACAGCGGCGATCCTGCGAGCACGTTTCGCGGGACGAATGGCATACTCATCGTGGGCGTTGCCGCACGCTGCAAGAATAGGCCTAGAAGGCGGTGCAGGCGTATCGACTGCCATAGAGAACTCGGCAGCGACCTCAGCGTCAGCGTCATCATCATCGGAACGTTTCCGTTTCAACGAGGGGACGGGCACGGAAACGCGGGTCTGAGGGCATTTAGAGTGCTGGTCTGCACGGCGGCAGCCAATGATACGTACCTGCGCCGTAGCCTGGGTCTGGGCTCGGGCCTCGGCGATTTGGGCAAGTGCTGCATCGCGGGCAGCGCGCACGAGAGAGAGCTCGGCGTCCATCTGCTCCGCTGTGAGGTCGTGGAGCTCATGCATATCTGGGATGCGTTAGTACAGTGAAAATGGAGGGGATATTGAGATATACCGTTGACGAGAGCTTGAAGAGTCGAAATGCTGGTTTGAATGTCGGGGTGTTCGTGGAGGGGAGGATTGGGTGTGACAGCGGGACTTGAGGTAGAGATGGACTCGATCTGCTCCCGCACGGCGTCAAGCTGGGCTTGGAGGTCGGGGATGTCGGAGTCAACGACAGAATCGAGGCAGTCGACGAGCTTGTTGTATTGAGCGCTGATGTCGACTGCGCGATCATCGAGGCTGGAAAGCTTCTTGGCGACGACGTGTACATTGGCATTGAAGCGACCACGGTATTTACGTCGGTGGGCGTGGAGCCTAGATATCTCATCCTGCGTGAGGAATGGTTAAATGTGAGCATACGTGGATCGACGAAAAGAGGAAAGGACACATGCCTGGAGTTTCTGTATACAGCTCTGGAGCTCCTTGACTTCGGCATTGGCGTTTTCGACGGGCTTGCTCTCGTTTGCCTCCTCAACGATGCAAGAATGCTCCATCCAAGGGTCCATTTCACTCGATTCCGGTACTGACTTGATGCTGCTGCCAGAGTCGTGATGAATGCAGAAGCCGTCAACCGCAAGTTGAGCATTTGATTCTTCTGGCGTTACGATTGGTTCTGCAATGCAGATGGAATTGATGCTCATCGCTTTCTGCATTTGTGACGGAGATGTTGAAATGAAAGGCTCTGATGCAATGGCAGCAGAAACGTCAATGACAGGGCTTTCTTCAACCACTGGAGAAGGTCGAGAAAGGGGCCAGGCTCCGATAATGTCCGGATCTTCCTGGGCAGGCTGCTCTGGGCTGAGGCTGCGTCGAGGAACGACTGGGGAAGGGCTAGCAAGGTCCATAGGGGAGTGGGACCGAGAGAGATTCTGGGACTGTCTTTCATCGCACTCGCGTTCATTGCTGCCGCCAGGTTCAGGATAAGAGGGGTCGTAAAGAGGGGAGTGAGGCCTGCTGTCTAGACTGTTTCCGCGGTAGTGGGGGGCAGGCGACCAAGAAGGTGGAGAGCGAGGATCTGGTGAGGAAGGGCTGTACCTCGGAGAATGTGAGTCAAAGAAAGGGATCAAGTCATTTCCAGAGCTCTGCCTTTCTTCGGCATCGGGAGATGGTGTATAAACTATAGGCGACCTAATCGGGGGAAAGGGGGCGGGCTGTATGCCAGGCATGTGAGCGGGAGGGAGGAGATTCTTAAGAACCTCAAAGGCCCGACCAAGGGAAGACGTGGACGGTTCAGGATTGCGGAGCATTCGGGGCGAAAGAGGAAGGGCGTTGGGACCAGAAGCTGGGTTAGACGAGGGAATCTCCTCGATGTCAGAATTATCAGATACGTCAGATGGATCATAGACACCATATCGTCCAGAGCTTAATTTGGGTAGAGAACCAGTGAGATCGATGGAGAGTGACTTTGCTGGGGTAATGGGATTGAAGACTGGCTCAGGTGCACCATAAATGAGCTCAACGCGTGCGACGACGGGTCTGACGAGCTCGTTGTTACGCCCAACAGACTTGCCAAATGTGATTGTGTCACCATCTGCGAGTTTGGTGGGTGTTTCAGGGGTAAGCATCTTGGAAGCAGACTCTCCAAGCTTGCGAATATGAGTTCCATGATGTGATTTGATGTCGATAAGGTAGACCTAGTAAAACATCAGGAGAAAAAGGGGGGCACGAGGATAAGGTGTGCGTACAGGGCCATTGTCTGAGAATGTGATCTTTGCGTGCTTGCGACTCACGACAGGACATCTGAACATGGCACCATCGTTTGAAGACTGGATTCGTTCTTCAGTAGATGGGCGTCTTCCGATGTTGACGACGCTGGATGCAGTGCGGCAAAATGTGAGAGAACAGGCTGGATCGTCTGTAGACTTTTCCACTTTCAAGATGATACCTGATCAAAGGTCAGTTAAAGGACTATTACTATAAAATAAGACTAACCTGTTGTGAATTTGTATGGAGAGTTCATGCCAAGATACTGGATATCGTCGTCCATCGTGGTGTTGGGTGCTCAACAGCATCGACGTATGACTCTCCTTTATCGCCGGAGCGGAGTTTCAAATTCGGCCGGCTCTCTCTCTCCTTGCATTCAGTTCCCCTTGGTTAACATAAATACCGTTCTTATCATGAGGATTGTTAACAGCCCAACCCATGGACCCACCATGTCCCACCTACCTCGACGACCCTCGCCATCAGCTCCTTGACCTAGAAGCTGAAATTCTTCGTGTCGAGGCTCTTCTCTCTAAACTCATTCAATCTCGCGTTCCTCTCAAACGCACCATAAATCGCCGCTTCTCTCCAATGCTCTCCCTGCCTATCGAGCTATGTTCTGAAATTTTCACCTTGTGTTTTCCCCCCTCAGGGTCAGCTTCACCCCTACTTCTGGGCAAAGTATGTACCGCGTGGCGTAATCTCGCCTGGTCCATGCCTTGGCTGTGGAATAACCTGTCGCTATCCATAACGCGACCGACAGACACACTTATTCAGCTACTGGAAGAATGGATTGCCAGGTCTGCTAATTTACCCCTTTACATACACCTCAAGATCCGAGTGGGCAGTCCGGACGCGAATACCCATGTCACACGCGTCATGGATGCTGTCGCGCGCTCCTCGAAGCGCTGGCGCTCCGTCCATTTTGACCTCCCCTTCCTTTATCCTGCTGATGCATATCTCTCTGACTTCGGTCCCTCTGATTTTCCCATGCTCATCTCTGCCGCAATCCAGGTTAAACAAATCTATACCCCATTGAATATGTTTGTCGATGCCCCACAGTTACGCAACGTTCAGCTTATTGGCTTTCCGAGGCACTCATTTGAGCTCCCGTGGGACAATATTACACACCTGCGACTCAACCCAACCACTGTCCAGCAATGTCTCGAGGTCCTTAGCATCGCGCTCAATCTCACCCACTGTGTCTTTGAGGATATCACACGTTCAGACGTTCTCGACCCCACCCCTGTCATCGCCCCAAGCCTTCAGCATCTTGAGATCATCAGCTTCACTCACACACCCATCTCTGAGCTTCTCGACACCCTCATCGTCCCTTGTGCTCAGAACCTCTCGTTCCACGTTACGGGAAATACATTCCCACATTGGAGTTTCATCTCATTCATCGCACGATCAGGATGCGAGATCCGCCACCTTGCACTCAATGCGGTCCGTATATCGGAATGGCAGCTGTGGGACTGCCTCTTGGCCACCCCCTCGCTTGTCTCGTTGCACTTGATCGATTTGGCTCGCGTCACAAATGATACCATACGTGTGCTTAATCCGCTCAATCATGCGATGCTCGGGCAGCAGGCCCAGCACACGGGGCCGCTCTTGCCCATGCTTAGAGAGTTCACGTACCAGGGCATGCTTGACCCGAATTGTAGCGCGTTGGCAAACACCGCTCAGACGAGAAGGGCTGCACCAGGTGTTGTGAAGATGAATAAATTGGTTTTTGTCACTAGCGGTGTGGTTGGGCCTGAAGAAACCTCCCAGCTGGGACGGTTAAAGAGCCTCGTGAAGGACGGGATGGATCTTACTCTTGTTACCCGACAGGGGTCGTGGATATAAGGGTGGGCGGATTGGATATATGCCTGCGCGGAGGGTGTCGCATTGTCCGCTCCGCTTCGGAAAGAAGAGTCTGACATTAGATCTTGTGCCAGCCCAACGTAGGCGACCTACGGTATTTCAAGTGAATCGTGTGGGATCTCTGATAAACTTATGTGCATCGTTGTCTCACACCCGTTGTGATACCCTCAACTGCATAACGTTTCCTTCATCGTATATGTGTATTGAACTTTTAGTGGGTTTCTTGGGGTCTTTACTATACGGTTTTTTCTATACTACAACTAACACATACTAATACAATTGGTATTACGCCTGCGCTCTTTTGTTCTCGGCATGTTTCACAGAACCATGCGGACGCAAATTGACAGCGGGACTCCGTCCAGGTTCATGGTGTTTCACAATTCTACATATATGGCTTCACAGGTGGGCGTCTCACGGAATCAAAACGGAACGGCCCTGGAATCTGCGAGCTGAGTTTGAAGTTCATCGGTTCCGTCATCTTATCACCTCCCGAATTGGGTTAATGCGCCTCAGTCCGCTATCTTGAATCCAGGGATCCATATTCTTCAATGTCAGCCAATCCAACTTTTAAACAGCGATGCTTCGTCTCGAAATACACAAATGTCAGTAGAGGAGGGCGGGAAAAGCACTCTCAGATGTGCTCTGTGTGTATTAAATAAATGGCTCTAGGTACAATACACATTACTAGGTCGAGTACAACAGATAAAATGAGGTGACAAGGATGCGAGTAATTCAGTTAAATATCTGTATTGATGATACACATTATTTTATGGCAGCATTCGAGTTTGAGTGCGGAAGAAAAGTAGGGGTGTGGAGAGATGGACTTAATGTTGCAAGGGGATGTGCGATATTAGTTACGACAATGGTGCTTGTTTCTCGTGCTCCTGACTCTCTCTCATTGTCGTTGTGGTAGACATGTCAGTGCTGTTTCCCGCCTCCCGCGATGTCGTTTTCTCGATGCGGTGATCATCTGAATCAACAGCAGTAAGGGGCTTACTGGCTTCCGCGGCTCGGCTCTGCTGTACGACATCGTAGCGCGAGTTGTAGCCAGGAGGTACCCACTGGCGCGAAGTCCAGGGCTTGCAGGTAGGGTCGTTGTACATCTGTACAGCGGAATGGAGCTCACCATGTGGCGATGAGCCGAGGGAAATCAACACTCACCTGGTCAACAGCTTCCAGAGAAAGGTCGCTAGACTCGTAAAGGAAGAAGAATACGATGACGGCACCGGCAAGGTTACATGCTAATGAGAGGGTCAGGTTGTGTGATGATGAGAAGAGTGATATGAATATGAACCTGCGAATACAAAACCGTATTGGAACTTAATCGCGGAAACAATGAAGGGCGTGAAGAACGCGAGAAGGAAGTTCCACAGCCAGTTACTTGCAGTAGACAAAGCACCTTGCTTGGCACGGGTACGCGTCGGGAACGTCTCGCCAATGAGAATCCATACACCACTATAAGATGTGTCGGAAGCCCGAAAATCCCAGTGGAGAAACGAAGGACTTACGGAGCCCAGGTCATTGCGTAACCCAAAATAAACAAACATGCGCTGACGATCATCACTGAAGTACTAGTGTCAGCCATTTTTCAACACGAAATAGAAGATGAATCACCTTTTCCTATTCCGGGATTATATAGCGGATCCTTCGCCGTTCCAGCGGCAGCAAAGACGAAGAGCCAGCACGATTGCCATACTCCCCCTATGATCAAAGGTAGTCTACGTCCGAACTATATCTCGTAATTCAATCCGCATTTTCACATATATAAGAAGAACGAGACTTACACGCTGCATAACATACAGCCCTCCAAAAGTACACCCAAAGTTGACGGCTCCCAGAATGATTTGGGTGACAAAGGAGTCCTCAATTCCGACGGATTTAAAAATTGTGGCACCGTAGTAGAAAAAATAGTTGGCGCCTGTAAGCTGCTGGAAACTTTGGAGTGTCATGCCTAATTTATGACAGGATATTAGGAGGCGGGGATATCGAAGAAAGGCGCAGAAATACCAAGAAGAGTACGGTATAGTGTCCTGTTCGCAGGTTTGAAGCAGTCTATCCATCCAGCACGGAGTTTTTTCTCATGCTCTACATTAGTTCGAATATCCTCAATCTTCGCGAGAAGGAAGGGATCGGTTTCTTCAGCAGCACGGGGGATACCGTGTGAGCGGGCAAGAGAGTGACGCGCTTCATCGAAGCGACCATGACTAGCGAGCCAACTGAGAAACAAATATGAGGGCATATCCTCTCGGACGCGGAAAGGGAATGTACCGAGGAGATTCTGGCATAAAGGAAATACCAAATATAAGAATACATGGCCATATAAGGCCGATGCCTACGACTGTGCGCCACGAGCCTGCTCCAGACATGTGTCGGGTACCGATAGATATACAATCTGAGCTTAAAATAAGTCTGTGTCTGAGTCAAAAAATGAAAAGACATGCATGCTACAAGGATTCCAAATGTGATAAAAAGCTGATATGTAGCAGTAAGGGTACCACGTAACCTTGCAGGGGCCGTTTCCGCTTGATACTCGTCGGAAGTCAGGATAATGATAGAGAGAGAAATCGATCAAAGACGCACCATTGGGACTGCCGCGGAGAGAGCACCGACACCCAGCCCACTGACCCACCTACCAACGGCAAACTGCTGCCATATATGTGTGGAAGTAATCTGGATGATGACACCGACCATAAACATGCAGCACTCAGCAACCATGGCGCGTCTTCTGCCAAGAAAGTCTGCGATGCTAGAAGTAGCATTAGATGAGACGAATGAAGCTGGAGGGGAAAGAACGCACGGAGCACCACAAAGGGCACCAACAAGAGTTCCGATGGACAGAAGGGAGACTATGAGACCAGCACGAACGGTAGTAAAGTTACAAGTGGATAAGACGCCTGGTGTGCCACAAGTTGCAAAGCGAAGGAGAAAGTCATCCATGAGGAGAATATCGCTAATTTGACCAGTATCGTAACCAAAAATGAAGCCTCCCATGGAGGCGACGAGAGCGAGGAGGATGGCGACATAGCCAATAGGGACGTCATGCCTATAGAAGGGTAAGTGTAGGTTAAAGGAGACAGAAAAAATAGACAGGCATGTAAAATATGGCCATTGTGGAGGATTGGTGCTAGGTGTCTCAGATGAAGCCAATGCTTATGAGGCTCCCCTGGGTGATGTCATGTATATGGATACTCGATTCCGTCCATTCTATGTACGGATCACCCAAGCCCCGTCAGACATACAGAGTCGCTACTAGGAGAGGCCGAGATTCAGAGAGGGAGGACTGCGAGGATGAAAGGAATGTACCATAATATGAGACGATTCATAGACGCCTACTCAGTAGTATAAAAGGAAAATGATCCAGATCATAACGATCTTATCTGCACCTGTAGGCTGGAGCACTGAGCGCATGTCACCAAATGCTGGTCTGACTTAAAAAGTTTTTGATTACCGATCAATTCAACTTTCAACCTCTTGCTCTTTCCCGTCAACATGGCAGACCCTAATATTTCATCCCAAATACATTCATTCTACGACACCCATATAAATGCAGTTCCTAGGACCGACACTGTAAATAACGTCAGACTCAGTCCTGCCATTCTCGATTTCATTCAAGCAAATATCAATCAAGCAGGTGCTTTCACCTGCGCCACCATCATCATGCTAACTAAATCATAGCCTGTCGATGCCCTCCTTCAGCGCCCTGCAGTTAGGCCAACTCGTGTCGATGATTCTCTGCCCTTGACCAAGTACTTTGTTTCGTATGTTTCATTCTTTCACCTCGGTGTCTCATCCCAGTTGAGACACGTAGTTCCTCTCATAACACGTACTTGCTCTCGCGACAGTTGATCGGCACCTCATCTGCTGATTGTTACACCCATGTTATCAGCCGCAATGGCCACTGTGTCGGTGCGTATTTGTCCGGTCAATCATCAATGTTTATCCATCTCGGCTCACAATCACCAGAGATCGATGTCTGGCCATCTTCCAAAGGTCTCATCGTCAATCACGGGCACACCTTTAGCAAAAGCGTCCCCTTTGCAGATGTGTGTACTGCAATCAGCGATGCCGTCGCCCCAGAGGATTGGCCTGTTCTGGTTTCCCTCGAATGCCATGTCGACGTTGACGGGCAGGCTGAACTTGTTCGTGTCATCCGCGAAAAATGGGGAAATAAACTTGTTGATGGTCCTGTGGTTGAAGGGCGCCCAGTTACGCCTAGAGATCTCAAAGGGCGCATCCTTCTAATGGTCAGTCTTGTCTGTGCTTCACAATTGTTCAAAGTTTATCGATTCCCGTACAGGTAGAGTACTATTCTCCTACGGTAGCTGGAACTGGTGAAGGCAACCCTAATGCTGATGTTAACGATGGTTCTTCTTCCTCATCTGGTGAAGAAGAAGAGGAAAGATCATCCATTTGGCCTGGAGGCCGCAAGAAGAAGAAAGATACAGCTCTCATCTCAGAGGAGCTTGCTCAGCTTGGTTATTACGCGCGCAGTCTTAAGCCCCCTTCAGACTGGCTTGAAAAACGTAATTTTGTTTTACAAAAATTTAACTGGATTATTTTTTTCCTGACGGGTTGTTTTAGAGATGGAAGAACCGAAACACCTTCTGATCAATATTTCCGAATCCACTCTCTCATCTCTCCTTCCAGATTCTCTAAAAGCCCTCCTTGACCATGCTGAACGACATCTTCGTCGCATCTACCCACGTGGGACTCGCATAGGCTCTTCCAATCTTATCCCGATCGAGTTTTGGCGGACTGGGGCGCATGTGGTGTCGCTTAATTGGCAGAATTTCGATCGTGGAATGCAAGTAAATGAGGGAATGTTCGTTGGTAGCCCTGGTTGGGTCGTTCGTCCAAGTGCACTGAAGGAATCTTGTGGAGAGGCAACGAAGAAAAGAAAATTTCAGGGTAGGATTATAGGAATTAGTAGTCGTAAGCATGCATTCTCTATTAGCTCGTTTCAAGTTCTGATCAATGAGTCAGTACCTCCGCCCAACGGTTGCACAAACAAGACATTCAACACATACATTCGAGCTCAGCTCCTGAGCTCAGAGAAAGAGAAGGAATGGCGTTCAAAGACAGTGAAAACACAGGACATTCCAGGGGCTGGTGCAGACGTTATCTGGGATGGTGAATGGGAGTGGGAGTTTATGGACGACGACTTGGTCTTCTTGCGGTGCGTATTCCCATACCCAGAAAAAGCAAGTATATCGTTTATCAGGATATTAGACTCATTGTTTCTGAGAACGAGTGGGGGAAGGATGACAAGCTGGTTGTTTTTTGTGCTCGTTTAGAGCATTTGTATCCCGGCTGGCATATCATTCACATGCTTGATATGAAAGGGAAAGATTCAGGCGCTACGGTCCTTGTGTGGTTTGACCTTTCTTGATCTTCAGGTTTAGGAGGACATAATATTTATAACGGTATCTTAAGCAGGGAATTCGTTTGTGGTAGCACCTGCGGCAGCCGATTCTGTGGGCGTTCCGAGATTATCCAGCGAGAATGTAAAGATATTGAAGTTACAATAGGCATTGTGACTTTCCCTTGTTTAAGACGCGATGAGCCTGCAAGCTGTATAGCAGGAGGCGGGATAACATTACTTGCTACGCAAGCAGACATGAGTTGGAGACCAAGTGATCTACTCCCTACTCGACTGTTCCTACCATCATTAGGTTGTTGTGCACATATATGGGACTATGTCATAGATTTCCAACACTCCAGAGGTAAATTGTACGACGAAAGCGTATATAGTGCTAGATGATACAAATTATTTCTCCAGCTATGGAAAGTTGAATGTCGCTTTAAAACTACTGTAAATAACGTTAAGGAAAGCTAGTCCCCAGTTAATCGATGAACTACTTGACATCCAACAGTTGCCCACCAGCAGCTCGTTCGATTCCCTTGGTCATCCGCTCTAGTATTCCTTGTGTACCTCTGCCACCTTCGTCGTCGTCTTCAGCCCCCCCAACCATAAACTCGGCGACAAAATTCGCTATTGCCTTCTCACCTACCTCGCTCTGTGCACGGCTACCCCATCGCCACTCGTATGTGATCCCATTCTCTTCGTCGGCCTGATTCATACGCGCCCGTTTACCACCTTTGCTTTTCTGAGCCTTGGCGTCACCAACCTGAACGCGGTCGAGATATCCCTGACGAATCAGAGTAGAGAGATAAGTGTCAATGCTTTGAGTTGGATGGGTTGACTGGGCAGTGAACGTGACAAGACCAGCTTGGGGTAGACCGAGACGCTTCAAATGCGCACGAAGTTCCGCTAGGTAAAGTTGAGAGTTACTCAAAAAACCCGTTTAAATGGCGTACCCTCGGTAATGACACGACCGCTGACCAGAATTAAGGCGAGGATGGTGTAAAGAATTCCCAGAGCACCTAGCTGGTCGGTCGAGGTCCATGAAATAAGACTGCCGTAGTATTTAGACGTATACTCCTCCTCCTCCTCGTCGTCGTCGTCAGGAAGCGCGTCAGCTGCTTCTTGTTCAAGGATTTTTTCGTCCGTAAGTGCAGCGTGCTCGATTATAAGTGGATCAAGCACAGAGCGCAAGATGTAGGTCTTCGAGCCGACGGCAGCGGCTGATGTTATTCATGTGCACCAATGATTGATTCAAACCACGAGCAAAACATACCTTTCTTCTTAACTCCAGTCGCATTTCGATCATCCTCCTGGGTTGCTCCGTCAGCCTCCAGGCCGGCGCGTGTTTGAAGTTCTACAAGCTCCACACCGAATGTTTTTTTAAGGATTTCTTGGGCGAGATTAAATATATTATTGAATGCACGCGTGTTTTGGCCTAAGACTAGAGTAAAAGAGGAATGAAGGGTCCGTTAAGAACACACGACGCGAAAGTATACCTTTTTTGGAGATTTCCTCTCTTCGAAGAGGCATCCTTCGTTGTTCGGCGAATAACGCCAACCGCACCAGATCATTTGCCTTCCGCTTGAGTTCCTGTCGAAGATAAAGTCTTTTTTGCATTCAAGACACAAAGACCTTACATTCTCGCCGTTGCCCATCTCCCTATCTTCGTCGTCGTAAGCACCATCCTCATCGTCTTCCTGACGCGTTTGCTGGCCATGATTATGGCGGCCTTGTGTTTGCGAGCTTATAGGCGTCTTTTGGGATCGTGTCGTAGCACGAACCATCGGTGCAAAAGGTTAGATAGTGCTAATCTTGGAAGACTGCAATTGTAATTGAAAGCTAAACAATTGTAAACAGTCAGTCAGTTCCTTTCCACTTCCAGCTTGACTCTGTACTTTGTTCGACACTCCGTCACACTAAGCGAGCACAGCCGATTTCTTTATGATTGAGAAGGTATGTACTATGCATGTGGAGTATTATGCATAGGTAATGGTGTTTGTACATGTTCCAACGTTTTCCAGACCTACTTCTACCACGTCTCCATTTGTTAACCACACTGGGTTTTCCATACCCAGATTGGTGCCATTTGGCCTACAAAAACGAAGCGTTAGAAGATTTCTGGAAAGATACCAAAAGTTGCTCACGTTCCAGTGAATATGACATCTCCGGGCATTAAGGTAATACCCATAGAGAAAAAGGACACGAGATGCTTGACGCCAAAAATCATGTTTGCAGTGGTATCGTTCTGTTTCGTCGCTCCATTCACTTTAGTCCATAGATTAAGCGTCTGTGGGTCCGGGATGATGCTAGTTGAAACGATCGCGGGACCCCAAGGGGCCCATCCATCTGCACCTTTGCCCATAGAAAACTGAGGCTGGGGCTCTCCCCCTCGGTCGATCTGCCAACCTCGATGAGATACGTCATGCCCTACGGAATATCCAAGGATGTGATCTAGGGCTTCGTCGTCAGATATATTGAAAGCCTTCTTCTTGATGACGACAACAAGCTCGGTCTCATAATCCATGGTGGAGGTGAAATTGCCTTGGGTCTGGTAACCAGCAGTCACGGGAATGGGATCGCTGGGGGTATTGAGCGCGGTAAAGGGTTTGTAAAATAAAATTGGCCAGCCAGGGATAGGTTGATCCGTCTATGCCCAATTACATAAAACAATGAAGAAAGCTGAGGCTCGGTGAATTCGGTGCTCACATTACTGTCATGTGCAGCATAATTAAAGCCGACACAACGCACAGTTCGTACGCGCTCGTTCGGAAGGGGAGATAGGAGCTTCTTGATAGGCTGAATAAGTACACATCAGCTACTCTGGCCTAGTACGATGACTTATCTTGCTTCTTCAACTCACCTTCACTTCGTCTGTGATGTTAAAGTCCGCCAGGATATCTCCCTGTATGATCTTCGCACTCGTGCTCTTTGAAGCGTCAGTTATGCCCGGGCCAAGGATTGCATCGCCGGTGTATTCTTGTCCATCGGTGGATATAAACCGAACAAATCGTTGTGCTTCAACCAGACAAGGAAGAAACAATAAGTAAAGCTGAACGACAGTTGAACGCATCTGGTCTGCAATTCGAGGCTTATGTCGACCTCCAGTTTAAAAGTAAATGCCATGCGAAAGCGAAGATTAGACTATTTTTGCTGTGGGAGAGATCCCGCGCTACATGAGTTGATACAACAGAAATGCCGCGGAATTTTTTGGAGCAAAGGGAACCCGCAGGAGATTTTGTCATTTCGGAATAGGAACAAATCGCGTCCCCGTGTGACATTATGGAGCAAGCCGCCGACCAGTATGGTACGGGATAGAGGAAGTTGGCATTGGCTGGGGTACAGCACTAATTATAATCATGTTTAGCTGAGCAACTGCCCACTGGGTGGAGTTACTGTGATTGTCTACAATACACCGCCTACCAGGATAGTTGAGCAACTTTGGCAATAGTCACACTATACTTACAGGCTACAAGCTATAAATGAACCACGCGCTACGATCACCCATTCCAGATCCTTCGTTCTCTTTGATACCCCTCTGTCGCACTAAAACCTTCTTCTTGTTCTGGTTATGTAGGTAGATCAGATTACAGAAGGCAAGTACGATCATCATGCATGAAGAGACGAGCAACACAATGGTTCCCGAGGTGTATCGAGGTGCCTTTGACCACGAACCAAATAGCCAGGTTGCGATAATGGCACCGATGTTGGTCATAACAAAACCGATAGCAATGGCTGTTGCACGACGGGTTTGAGGCGCGGCATTGTTAGAGAGCCAAGTAGCCAACGCTGGTCCAGAGCAATTGATTCCAGAAATCGACAGGAAAAGGCTTCCGTATTGAACATGAGGGTTTGACGAGGCTGAAAAATAAATAATTTTACACTTAGTTAGATGATATTTTGGTAAAAGGTGAAGAGGGTGCTGGACCTAGGTACATGGCAAAACCGATAACACACAAAGCAGCGGAGAACATAGCAGAGGCTCCACGGTAGCCATACTTGTCCGAGAGAAGAGAGGATAACACTGTCACTAAATGGCCTGGTCAGATGATTAGATCCACTTGAAGTGAACGGATTATCATTAACCAACAAAGCCAACGGCAAAAGGGGGGACGCTCATAAGCTGAGCTCTGGAAGCTGTGTAGCCGAGAGCAACAAGAATAGAGGGGGTGAAGCTTTCGCGCTAGTCATGAAGAGTTGGAGGAGAGATGTATACCAAGACTCACTAAGCGAGAGATGACAGGATAATCCCAGCAAATAGGAAAATTCCTGCCACAAACAACACCTGAGGAAGAAGGAATGCACAACCAACTTCTTTCCAACTGAAGCCATCGCTCTCATCATTGAGGGTGCCTTCATGTCGGAGGATATTAAGAATGGTTTTCTTCTCCGATGGTTCTAAAAACGAAGCCTGGTCCACCGAACGGGGTAGGAGGAAAAAAGATACAATCCCAAACAAGAAGGAGAATAGACCCTCGAGGAAAAAAAGCCACGCCCAACCCGGCTTACCACCGATTCCCTGCATCTTCACAATTGCAAATGCCAAAAGGCCGCCGAACGCACCCGACAACGAGGAGGCCGAAAAAAATATGGCAATACTAAGCTGATTCCTGAGATGACAATATAACACTTGCAGTAACCAACGCACCGAAGCTGGAGCTTTTGACGAGGATAAAATGAAGAAAGATAGAGGACAATTCCTGGGAAGATGCCACCTTTGAAGAAACCGTACTAAATTCCCTATTTCAAACGGATAGAAGATGATGATGCTGACCCTCCAGAAGTCCCAAGAAAAAGCGGCACGCTAAAAGACCTGCATAATTATGTACTTCTCCTGCCATCAAAATTCGTTAGAAGCTTCATTAATGACTCGCCGAGGATAAATAGACCTTGGAGAGTCGTAACGATACCCCATAGCATCAACATGCTAGGAAGCATTCGATCTGGACCCACGGCCTTGCGCGATAGTGAAACCGAATTCTTCGGAGTAGCGAGCCCGAGAACTTACTTTGAGTAGGAGATTGCAAGGTATTTCGGCAAGGATATAAGGTCTGGGGACAGCCAACATTAGGGAGCAACTCCAAAGACAATGAACTGCTCACATTAAAGTCACTGTTAAGGCTATGCTATACTATAAGCCAGTCAGCGAACTCCCCTCAGGCAAAATGCGCGCAAATGAGTACCTGCGTGTTCGAAATCCCTAGTTCAGCTTGCATACCTGCGACCCGTGCATTTCCAACGTTTGTACGATCCTCCATAATGATGTATGTCAACGATATGAGGTCTGGATGGTCTAGTAAGAGCTTACCAGGAAGGACAGGAGATAGATTGCGGTCACCACAGGTAGCACATGTACATCTGTTTTTGCCAAGGATTTTCTAAACACTGCGCTGGCATGAGACCCTAGTTCAACATCCGACGTAGAATCGAGATGAGAAGTTTTTTCTTCTGGGTGCATGGGCTTCGAGTCCATCGGCTGATGACGAGAACTGTTCAGAAGGAGTTTCAACCATTCCTATTTATGTATATCCGGTCATTAGACCTTTGGAGTTAGTGAAAATAACCATGAGAGCAGACAGATGTTGCACATGTCATGTTTCATAAGGCTCGTCGCTTTTCAGACACAAAAGGAGCTGAGGAAGTGAATAAAGATTCGCTTCTCATTGAGTCAAACCTTGTGCGAAAAGTATAATGGCGCGCCTGACAGATGATCATGATTCATGAGTTATCAGGAGATGGCACTTTGACAGCACGCGGGCAAGAGCCACAAGTATAAATCATTTGATTCCTTATAACAAGTACCTTTTTCGTTTCTATAGAATTCAATTGCAATCTGCATTCGAAAGTTGTAGTGCTCTTCTCATACTCAATCTGATTCGGTAACCAGTAACTAGTTGTAAGGTGCGAAAGCTGACATAATATCACAATTATTCGACTCTGGAATTTAGGTTCTGACCAGCTTCACATATTTAAGTTTCGACTGGACATAGGTCTCAGAATGTTTTCTTTGGCTCCCAATAAGCTTCGATCCCTCCCCATTTTTCGCGGAATCGTCGATCTGGGGCACCCTTTAGTTTTCTATAAAGCCGAGCCCAAATTCTATCGTTTCCCCATCCTGAGGAACACCTCCTGGATAGCTCAGTACACGTTTTGCCTCGTCAGCCTCACGAAAGAAACTCTGTCCGTGGTATCACCTACCTCGATCTTGTGTCGTTCGTTTTAATCCTCGATGCCTTTCAACAAAGCGTTACTTCCTCTTTTCCTCCTCATCGGAGGTAGTGCCATCGCTAAGCCACTTGAAACCCGTGGTCACCATCCTTTCAAAGTATGTTACCTTGTCTATTCACAAGAATATAGCATCACCGCTTCTGTCAGGACCTTGATTGCAAACTGAAGCCTACGACGCGCTGTTTCATCCTTGGGGTACCTTTCAATAACCCTGAGGAGGCCTATAGGCGTCTCAAGGCCGACAACAGCAAGTGCAACGACGTCAATCGTCGTCTCTTGGAGAAGCTGTTGAAGCACTGCATCGATAACGATCACCCTGGTAGAAAGTACGAATGCAACAAAGGTGAATGGGCTGACCATATGGTCACTTGCTCTCGTGAGTGCTGTGAAAACGTGCGCGAACCATCACATATCTGGAAGATGCTTGACTGCAAGGAGGAGAAGGGTGGGAACGGCGGAAATGGTGGAGCTGGTGGTGACGGTGGGCACGGTGGAAACGGCGGAAACGTTGAAAACGGGAGGGGTCGTAACGATGGTGGCAGGGCCGGTAACGGAGGAAATGGCGGAGCTGGGGGAAACGGAGGAAATGGAGGAAATGGCGGTAATGTTGATGGAGGCAGAGATCGCCATGGTGGTAGCAGAGCAGGTAACGGAGGAAATGGTGGCGCTGGAGGAAATGGGGGAGATGGAGGAAATGGAGGAAATGTTAGAGGCGGAAGGGACGATTGCGATGAGGATGATGCAAAGGCTGGAAATGGGGGTGATGGTGGAGCTGGAGGTTCTGGTGGCGATGGCGGAAATGGGGGGAATGTAGAGAAGAAATGGCGTAGGTGGAATGAGCGGCATGGTGGTGGAAATGGTGGAAATGGTGGCGCTGGTGGAAATGGTGGAAATGGTGGAAATGGTGGCAACGTACGCGACGGCGATCGTTCTAGATCTTGTGACCGTCATCACGACAATCATCAACGTGCCGGCGACGGTGGCAATGGAGGCGATGCAGGTAATGGAGGCGATGGTGGCAAAGGGGGAAGCGTCAATGGCGGGCATCACAGGCGTCGAGGTTTTGAAAATAGTCGAGCTGGAAATGGTGGGGATGGCGGTGATGCAGGGGATGGCGGTGATGGTGGAAAGGGTGGCAATGTACGCGGAGGTGGTAGAGGTCGCTCTAGGTCTTGCAGCTGTCATCGCGATCAGCGTCAACGTGCCGGTAATGGTGGCAATGGTGGCGCTGGTGGAAATGGTGGAAATGGTGGAAATGGAGGCAATGTACGCGACGGCGATCGTTCTAGATCTTGTGACCGTCATCACGACAATCATCAACGTGCCGGCGACGGTGGCAATGGAGGCGATGCAGGTAATGGAGGCGATGGTGGCAAAGGGGGAAGCGTCAATGGCGGGCATCACAGGCGTCGAGGTTTTGAAAATAGTCGAGCTGGAAATGGTGGGGATGGCGGTGATGCAGGGGATGGCGGTGATGGTGGAAAGGGTGGCAATGTACGCGGAGGTGGTAGAGGTCGCTCTAGGTCTTGCAGCTGTCATCGCGATCAGCGTCAACGTGCCGGTAATGGTGGCAATGGTGGCGCTGGTGGAAATGGCGGTAATGGCGGTAATGGAGGAAATGTCAGTGGTAAACAACGCTGGCGTCGAGGGGACTCTGGCTATGGCCACCGTCATCACGACCACCATGACCGACACCATGATCGTGACCACGATCGTGAGGCTGGTGATGGTGGCGATGGCGGAAACGCTGGTGACGGCGGGCGAGGCGGAAACGGTGGCAACGTGAGCGGAGGTGGTAGAGGCCGCTCTAGGTCTTGGGACCGCGATCACGACCGGCAACGTGCCGGGAATGGTGGGAATGGTGGTGCTGGTGGAAACGGTGGGAATGGTGGAAACGGTGGCAACGTGAGTGGAGGTGGTAGAGGTCGTTCTAGGTCTTGGAACCGTGATCACGACCGGCAACGTGCCGGGAATGGTGGTAATGGTGGTGCTGGTGGTAATGGTGGTAATGGTGGTAATGGTGGCAACGTACGTGGCAGTGGAAGAGATCGCTCTAAGTCTTGCGACCATGAAAACGACGACCGTGAACGTGCCGGAAATGGTGGCAATGGAGGGAATGCAGGTGATGGAGGAAATGGTGGTAAAGGAGGGAGCGTCAATGACAGAGGTCACTGGCGTCGAGGCTTTGACGATGACCACCGTCATCACGACCACCATAACCGACACCGTGGTGGCTCTAGGTCTTGTAGCCGAGATCGCTCTTGTGACCGCGATCACAATGACCATGAACGTGCTGGCAACGGCGGAGACGGCGGAGACGCTGGCAACGGCGGAAAAGGTGGAAAAGGTGGCAGCGTTTTGCGCCGGTGGGATTCAAGCGAGGTTCGTGCTGGCAATGGGGGCAACGGCGGGGCTGGCGGCAATGGGGGCAACGGGGGCGACGGTGGTAGTATCAACAATGATCGAGGAAATCGTTGTGGCTGTCGCGGAGAGTGTCGAGGAGAATGTCGGGATGGCTCCCGAGCAGGCAACGGAGGCAACGGTGGGCGTGGAGGTAATGGTGGAAAGGGTGGCAATGGCGGAAATGTTGAGAGTCATCGCTCTTGGTGGCGCAGAGATGGAGGCTATGGCGGTGACGGGGGTGACACTGGCAATGGTGGTCCAGGTGGAAATGGTGGTGATGATAACCACAAGGGCAATGAAAGCGGGACCAACAGGTATCGTGAAGACAACCGTGATGATATTGATATCCACAAAAAGGGCAAGCATGGTCATCATGATAAAGACATGGGCTGGAACAAGAATAAGAGTTGGAACAACAAAGGCACTGGCAAGGGTTGGGATGATGGGAAGGGAGATGAGAAAGGCTGGGATGATCGGGTGGGAGATGAGAAAGGTTGGAACAGGTGGTCTGATGGTGATTCCTACCACGACTCGTTTAGGAACTACAAGAGCGACGACGATTCTACGTACAGGAACAGCAATGGCGACTCATCATACAGGAACAACAATGGCGACTCGTCGTACAGGAACAACAACGGTGATTCATCGTACAGGAATAACAATGGCGACTCGTCGTACAGGAACAACAA
>JABAJU010000132.1:0-58656 GCA_018220975.1 Tephrocybe sp. 9980TJB
TGGCATAGGGAATCCTCAGACTTATTCTCTTTGGATTTCCCTCTGCCAGGTGAGTAGCTACCTCTTTATCTATACATACATACTCAATAAACTTTGGATTTCCCTCTGCCAGTTGTGTGACTGTTCCACAGCCCCCAGAGGTTGCCCTTACAGTAGAGTTGTTCTTGTGGGAGCCCACTGCATCGTTGTAGTGTTGCCCTAACACTCTTCTTGTCATGCTTTCATCGTCGTTCTTACAAGTTGTCCAATTTGAAGGTATTGTCATTCATCTAGAGCTTCAGTAAATTATTCTAGACATCTCATGTATGTATACTTTAACATAGAACTCATAATTTCAATAATCAATACAGACAAGTCTTCTTCTGAGCACATTTGATCAGTCTGATAGGTTCAATTTCACTCCTTCTATTTTACTGGATTCTTTCTACCCCTCATCTGGCCAATTTGACCCAGCAGAACTCTTTATATATGTTATATCATATCTCCCAATTTTTGATTAGATGATAGAGGCAGTGGATCCAATTTTATTTTCGATTTTCACATCAAGTCTCATTTGCACATTGCTTTCCATCACAGTAATGCATTATCTAGGAGAACATGATCGAACGCGAATTGATACAAGGTTTGATGCATTGATGCGCCAGCAGATCATGTTTTTCTCAGACTCATCCCAACGGTGATGTCCCTTGCTCAACGCCATGACCCAAGGCCTGCGTCTCTTGATACTTGACATTCAAATTTTTGGGATCAGATGAGGCAGACTGCCTCAGAAGCTATCTAAGTCTTGTACTTAGGATCTCCTGTCCGCGTCCGTCGTCTTCCAGGTAAAGGCTAGTTGCCTGACAAGCATAAGGCCCAGGAGAGCCAAGTCATCGCAGGGGAGACCGGTGAGTCACTATATTTCCTGTTGATCAGACGGCAGCCCGTAAGGACGTGATCCATACTTCACTGGAGGGGGGTCGCATCAATTTTGCCATATCATCTCGAAACTTTCCTGAGCCACTCTTTGTAAGTTAGGTTGTAGGTGGCGCTCCAGGAGAAGCGCGCCTCCTTTGTCAGGGTCTCGTCCCTGAAAGTTTGCCATGTGCGCTGGAACTTAGTTTGTAGGCACTTCCCCGTTCAGATCGTAGACTCTCCTTCACATATTGCTCCTTCTCTCCAGGCAGGGTTTCCTTTCTATAATCGCCCTGTACAACGTTGCTCAGAAGCCTCGCAGAGCTCAGCGCTACTGGATCTATGGAAGTCTAGATTCATTGCGAGGTCTACCTCGTCTTCTTGCGCATCACGAAATTTCTTTGCCCTTCGGCATCACCTCGTTCAAGCACCGGCGCTGAAGAACTGATTGTGTCTACACATTCACCTTTCAAGTTTCCTGTGTACGTACTACAGGCCTTTTCGCATGAAGATGAAAAGCGCACGTTTTTTCGGGTTCCTGATTCTGGATTTGGTACCTGTTGATCTTATGATAAACTGTATCCTCATGTTCAGGTCCTGCCTACGACTTCCTCGCTCATTCACTTTTACAGATATGCTGTAATTATTTGGGCGAGTGTTCGTGAGCTTGAACCTCTGGTCCTTTTGGTTTATCTTAATCCGACTCACTGGTAGAACGAGTCTGTCGCAAATGCTCATTTTGCGGAAAAAATGAACAACACCAGCTGACACTCAATGACATGTGAATTTGACATTTTCTATCAGGTTCCCGAAACCATAGCAAAGTTCGCATCACCCGACTCACACCTAAGAACAGAACGTGAGACCCTGGGGCCTGTATCACCTCCCATAAAGCATGGCCGAGGTCAACTACGATACTTGCGCGTGGCACAGAATCATCTGATTCTTAAGACCTCTGCAAATCTGTCATTGCTGATTTTGTTTCTTTTGCGCATCCTCTCTTTACCTCGATCGTCCCATACAACACCTTTCTTTCGAACGCAAGTGCTGCTGATGCACGGGTCTCTTGTATAGAGACTCCCCTGTAATCGACTGGTCGACAACAAATTGCAACTTGGGCGAGTTAAATTGAGGTGATGAACTACGCGTCGTTGAGTGCTGTCGATATTTGGGATCTGTAAGTCTTTTCACACCTTTGGTGATGCATTGTTCCATCTGAAGGTCATTTAACAGAGATCTAAATAACTATCTTGCCCTCTCCGCCTTTAGTACGTATCTCAATTTGGCTTTTGTTCCCTCGCAGTCTACAATGGCGCTCAATAGGGTCGATTTACCTTTTTACCCTTCTTCGAAAGCTTCTTGATCCGAGCTAATCTTACTAACACAGGTCTGTTAATATACGACTACCTCCTCACTTTACCCGACGAGGTCGAGCGTTTCTGGTTTGCTCCTTCAAGACGGTCTCATTGGGCTTCGATATTCTTCTTTCTCAACAGATATATTACTATATTTGGACACATCCTCGTTCTTTACGAGTATTTGTGGGAATCTCTTTCGCCGAACAAACCAGAAGTACGCGTTCATCCATTATCTGACGTTAAAATAAGTAGCTGTGCTAACTGCGGGCATAGATGTAAGGAATGACTTCTCATGCTTACTTCAGAGGCGCGACCGCTTTGGCTTGGTCGTGATTATCGTCATTCTTGAGCACTCTGTCAACATCTGGTTCTGATGCTGCTCTTGTATATAGATGTCAGACCCTACAGGCGGTCCACCAATACTTTGTCCTCGTCGTGCAGGCTTATATCTCAAGTAGGTTCACATTTATCTCCCACATTCAAAGGCTTATTTTGAATTCATACTAGTAATGCTGATGATGCGGGTGTACGCCCTGTATGATTGCAGTATCCGCGTTCTAACAACCCTTATTATAACCGCTATCGGGGTGCTTGCAGTGGCATGCGTACGTTGTCCATACTCTATAATCATTGTGGTCTCACAAAGAATCTAGTGGGGTCTTATAACTGGCAGGTCGCTTGACGAGGAGGACCCTTTGCTACCTGTTCTTTATATTTATGGCTGCCCACCGGGGGTTACTGATGTCCTGTGAGTCCCATGTTTGTTTCTCAATGCTCCCTTCGTGCTTACCTATGCTATTCGGCACAGCGCAATTCGTAAGTTTACACCCTTGATGTTGCAGAGAGACTGATCGTTATAATCTCACCCACCACATCAGGCCTTGCAATCAGCTGGAGCGGAATGCTTGTGTTTGATTCAATGATATTCGTCTTAAGCGTGTACAAAGCGTTGTCCGTTCGACGGCAGTCTCGCCTGGGAGGCAGTTTATTTGCTGTGTTACTTCGAGATGGTAAATTTAGTGACCTTTTCCTTCGTGACTATGGGCTGACGTATTTAAAAGGGTCCATGTACTTTGGGTGAGATTTTTTCCCAAGAAGGTTGTTCTTCTTTAACTGTAACTGTCCTTACCAAGGGTCATGGTTGGTTCAAATATAATCAACATCATAGCGTTTATTGTGAGTGGCCCAGCTTTTTGTGACGGAATTTTCGCTTATTTCGACTCTTAGTATGGACGCGGTGTTAGTTTCCACTTGTTGAATTGAGTGATGATCGATGGTCTAACAAATTCTTCAAAGCTCTATACACCGGCGAAAGGTTCCACTACAACTTACATGAACGTGTGCGTCGACCTTGTCCTTGGGGAACCACTTCTAACCTAATGGATTGACAGTCTCTCATCCCTCATGATATCGCGCCTAATGCTCAATTTGCGCGACCCCCAGATAACTGCGAGGACTGAAAAGGCAACTGATCTCATCCCCCTCAAATGTCAGCCAATTAGGACCGTCGACATTATGTACAGTCCCATGACAGAACAAAGTCCTAGTCCTAGTCCTCAGACTCCTCGACATGAACGAAGGGGGCCGATGGATGCAGCATCGCCTGCTAAGGATAAAAGGCTGCCCGATATACCCCAATCCAGAAGGAAGCCCTCATTCTACTACCGGGATTTCGTGGATTTTGCTTAATTGTCTCTTCCTTTATGTACTAGCTTGCCCGGAGCCTAATGAGACCGAGCTAAGGAATAGATGAATAGTACATAGATAATTTCTTTCCCACTCCTTTGTATTATTAGGTTCTCAGATCTGTAGTTAAGTGGAAATTATATGTAGAACAAAAGCCAATCTGTCTGCTCTATATGTACGCTCTGCTTTGAGGAATGCGTTTTTTGATTGGGACATTTATTGAAATTAATCTGGCCTGAGCCAGACGCGCCTGTCACTTCACGCGACTTTGTCACAAGGATTCACCTCCCGTGACAGTTTCGTGCTTTTGTTTATCAACGACTATCCACATGTTACTCCATCAGTCCATGGCGCAGAGCACAAATCTGCACTTTCCGTCAACGCCTGCATCCAAGTCATCCAGAGGATACTCGTTAGCAGGCCCTAGCTACCAACCACTAAATTCCTCGCCTCTTGCATCATCACCTAGTCGTTCAGACGATGCCGAGTCACCACTATCAGCGCGCCGGCGTCTGCAGTTCAAGTCAAGAACACCCAGTACACCTAAAACGTCATCCTCTAGGGCGCACGTACGCGTAATTAGTTCCAGCGGGGGCTCTGTTTTCCGCGACGGAGGGGCACCACCGCCACTCGACCCACAAAAAACATTTCTCAGAGAGAAGTTCAAAGCAAGGTGTTTTGAGAGGGCAGCGAAGGCGAGGGAGAAGGCAATCCATTGGAGACGGAGTTTTGGTAACGCCAGCAGTGATGGTTTTGATGAAACAATGGAGGCGGAGGATGATGAGGATGATGAGGACATTATGCAAGACGAGGTTGGAATTCCATCGCGTTCTTCGAGTGCCCAATAATCTTTTTTATACAGCTGTTCCGCCGAATAATGCAAGATGCCAACAGAAAAAAGCGATACTCGTATCGCCTCTCATACGCTGATCAAGTGGGTTCGTCATTTGATCCAGACCTAGAGAATGTCGAAGAATGGGAAACCGAATTAATAGGTCAGTCATTTTATTGCTCTCAATAATATTCATGTTGAGTTTTCTACAGCTTCGGGGCCAGGTTCTTGCCAACAAACTGTTGTTCTCTCAGTGGACAAAGAACCATTGACACCTGAAGTTCTGGACGACGAGGAACTAGAGGCATATGCAGAGGAATGTGCGCGACGGGCGGCCTTTGCAGATTTTGAAGACCTTCCAGCAGAAGAACTTTTTAGTTTAAGCGATGTGGAGGAACTTGCCCACCCCGACAACATTTACGATGCTCCAGACGAGGACGTAGAGATGATGAATTGACTGCCTCCTTTTTGACATAATTCTTGGTCCCTTATGCACATACTACTACGGTTTCTTGTAGATTATATACTTATGTATCGATATTCCTAATGCTTCAGCTGACATCTTCCTTCCTACTGTGCACGCGTTGACGTTGAATATATATTTGGATTCAGATTGCTTGAGCATAAATTATTACGAGGAATCCCAAATTACGTCCTATATACCACGGTACTCGTGAGTCTAATTACAGCTACGTAGAGGCTGCAGACTCTGCTCCCATTGCTCAATATCTCAGGATTTGCTCAGTGAGTGAATCAATCATTGCCCAATGAGGCTCTCACGTTAGTTTTAAATATTGATTCCCCAAGAGTGACATTTGTTCCTGGCGATCAATTCTCCCCTTTAATGGCTGAACAACACTAGCGGAAACCTTGCTCGGGCACGTTGTCTGCGCCCTCTTTCCACCACCATGATCACAGTGCGGCGAGACCGAATCGCATATATCTCAATAGGGATTATTCTGGCCACCATTCTCTTATGGAAAATCGACTTTCTCGGCCTCTCAGACTCGGAAAGCCTGTCATACGAGCCACGGCCGGACACAACGCATGAGAATGTTGCTGTCGTAACCAGCCGACCTTCGCTGGCGTCACCTCACGAAATTCCAGCTGCCGACACTGACATAGACGACATAGATGGTTCATCCCGTAACGCAGACGCGGGCCAACCAACAGCAGTCAGACCTTTGACAAATATTCCAGAAGGCGCGCATAGCGCAGGATTCACACTCCTGGACAACCTCTATTTGCACAACGGAACGTTCTATGTGATAACCTCGGACGTCTCGAAGTTTCCGTCTAGGGAGGACATGATTTCTGTGCCTCGGGGGCTTGGTGAAGACGTTGACTTGACCCCGACAGACAAGGTACGTGCATTGCATTCCCTTGCTATATATATATATATATGTTACATGCCTTATGCAATAGATGAAAGTATATTTAACTTACTCACACTACTTTGTTCGCAGGAATTGCAGTTTCTTAACCCCAACGATGTGGAAGGAACACTTGGAAAGTATGCGACACGTATTGAAGGCTTATCTGTTGTGTTGTATGACCCACCAGAGTTCATGAGCGTATGTAATTCCTTGTTTTCTTCAAACGACATCGTTTTGGTTCTTGGCATATTAGTCATGCTGAACCTCTCGTCTGACGATTTTTTTTCATCCAGCATTTCTATCATTGGTGGGGCGAAATAATTCTCGGAGCATGGCGAATCATCGCCTTTGAGGGTGCAAAAACTAAAAGAGTTCTGACGCCGAGACGGTTTTTAATGCCAGTGAGTACATTCTACCAATGCATTCAGCATTTCAATTCTGACATTGTTCTTACTCCTTTTTGTTGTATTGCTCATGGTGGGATAGTTCTCCGCTCAAGGACAATTCAGAGATCGTGCAGGAGTAGACGGACCCTTGATGCGTGCCGCTTGGCCAAGCACGCCAATCGAAGAGTCAGATTACTGGGAGGACTTGATGGCATTAGACGCCACCGTTGTTTTCGACCGAGTCATGCTCATCAACCGTGCAGCCGCACACAGACAGTATGTCGATCCTTCCGCTTCGTTCCTCCTTCCCTCCTAATTATTTAACTAGCCCTATGTCCGCCCAGTGGTCCAAAATGATAGGAGGGGCAATGAGCGTTCCCGCCCCGGAAAACTTTTGGGCATCTATCCGTGATCCCCTTGTCATTAACCTCCTCGGCTATCTTCCCAGACCTGCCGGAGAGCCTCAGTCTGTCCATGGCGTTGAGGAGCTTTCACGCAAGCCGCTAGTAACGTATGTGAGCCGGCAGGTTGCTGGTGTACGGCGGCTACAACAGAATGACCACGAAGCACTGCTTAGGGCGTTTGCTGATCTCGAAGCAGAGGGAGTGTGTGAGTTTCGCGAGGCACGGATGGAGCTGATGACTGTGAAAGAGCAGGTTGAGCTTGCGGCGAGAAGTACAGTCAGTCTTTATGATTTGCTTTGCTTTTTGTCTCGTGCTGATGGCAATTCCTTTGACTACATTCTCCTCTTCCCTTACCCCTACCCTGGCTCTGTCGCTTTCCCTTTTTCACTTTGAAATTGGGTTTGTGTGTGTGCTTCGAATGCCTTCGGTGGCCGGGACGTAGATACTCATTGGCGTTCATGGCAATGGCCTGACCGTGAGGGCCTAGTCACAATTCTCTTGCTTATCCTGACGTGCGATGGGCTTTAGCATCAGTTATGGATGGCACCCTCGCACCGTTCAGCCATTTTTGAGATCTTTGACCCAGAAGGTGAGTTGGTAGAGCGATCCCAGCGCGATGGCATTGTTCTTGTGGTGTCACGCGCCAATGACTGAGCTGACTTGTCTCCCCTACCTCTGATAGGATTTCTCTTTGATTATGAGATGCTTGCGCGAAATGTTGGACATCGGGTCCGTATAATCCGGCCTCGTTTCCTTCATGGATTTGAACTGATCAGAATACCCTTATTTTCACATGCATGTTGATCACGAAATGATCCATTTTGCCAACATGTATAGCACACTGCTGTATGGAACGACCGGCTCGTCACATATCCGAAGGGAAGCTATCATGACGTGCGTTTCTCCTTCTCTATCAAATAGCATTAACGCGATACTGATTTATTTTCTGTGGATGTGGTTAGGGTGTAAACTTTAGCGAGAACTTCCAAGGAAGTAAGTATTTACTACTTATGCGAATGGTTCTGGTCTTCTCTTATTGCAAAAGAGAGCCCTGACCAGAAAAAATTGAATCGTACAACTTATCTTTTTGATAGCGAATATACCAATAAATGCAGCAACATTGGTCAAGGCAGTCAGGGAGCGCCTTGAAGAAAGGGCACCTTAATCGAAAGGGATATATATGACGATTAGTACCGCAATGGTAAGTTGTTCGTGCGCTATTCTGGCTCATTTGGTGCTCATAAGCACATATTTTTCTCTCTTAGTAACTTATGTTTTGTATACACGTACCTGCCATCGATGAAACTTTACCTCTTTAAAGGGTGGCGGTCATAAGATTCAGCCAGGAGTGAGGAGTGTGAACTAAGAGCCCGAATCTAGTGCCAGATGTGACCACTAAGTTCGCTCGTCGTCCCTCTTTACTCTTCTGACCGGCTTGCCTCGACGCAGCTGCTCCTTCCAGAGCCCTGGGCGATCAGAGCTCGGCGCTCAAGACGTACTGACGCTTAATCGTAACGGACATACTTCATATGACCCACTATCAAGACGAGGCGCGCGTTTTCACCGCAAATCCTTTTTGGTTGGGACGTACCTCGAACTTCCTTTTTGCCCCGAATCAATCCCCTTTGACAAGTCTTGCGCTCGTTACTCCCTCGCCACACGCCATGTCTGTGGCAGAAGGAATGATCTAGGGTGGATCCACTGACATAAATCGGGTCCTCCGTATGCAGAGGAAGCGCCAGCGAATTTTGACATCTAAGGAAGGTAATTAAACAGCCTCAAGGGGCCCGGCCAGTTCCGATGGGAAGTTATGCGTAATTGCTGGAGATATGCTTCTGGGCTCTGGCCATTCTAGCTCACTCATATTTTGTTGAAGACGGTTCTCGCCACATTAACCTGAAGACAACGTCACAACATGTACCCTTCCGCCTTAATCGCAGTCTCTGGGCTATCCGGTGCCATTCCGCTAACTCCTCGGCCCAGATATCTATCTCATATATAAGCTGCGTCGATCTCTAATCACCGCATTTTACTAGCCCACCATGTTCTCCTTCTTCTCGAGCCCTCACAAAGAGGCGTGGTGAGTTTCTAATCATATTCATTCTGCAGGAACTCATTTTTACCAGTGCGCGCAAACAGTCCGAGCGCCAAGCAGCCCTAAATGCTCTTCCTCCTGTCTATTCCACCCCACTCTCCTTAACTGAACAGAAAATACACTCTCTTTCTCTTTCTCGACTCGTTTCAGAATCTAAAGCTGGCAACATCGTGCCATCAGATGTCATGCTCACATACGCAAAGAAAGCCATCGCAGCTCAGGCTTCTACCAACTGTTTAACTGATTTTATGTTCGACGAGGCCTTGCATATCCCCGCTGTTGCAAATTTACCTCACAACACTGATGATGGGCTTGATTCAACTCGGGACCGTTCGCTACTATGCGTACCGGTCAGTATTAAAGGCAAGTCCGTTCCTTTATCAGCCCTTCGGAGCAATTGAGCCTGGTGCCCCTTAGACACGATCGACATTGCGGGCCACGATACTACCATTGGATTCTCGCGTAACACCAGCCGTCCGGTTGCGACATCCTCTGCGATCGTGCGACTACTTCAAGATGCTGGCGCTCTCGTTCATGCAAAGACTACAGTCCCTGCTGGCCTCCTTGGTCTTGAGACCAGCTCGGACGTCTATGGCCGCACTTCGAACCCTTATAAGAGCACGCATGTTGCGGGCGCATCAACTGGAGGCGGTGCTGCTCTCGTTGCGTGTGGGGGTAGCAAGATCGAGGTTGGTTCCGATCTGGCAGGGAGCGTTAGGATTCCGGCACACTTTTGCGGCATCTGGAGTCTCAAGGCTAGTGCAGGAAGGTTTCCTTCGTGGGGTAACCAGTCATCCATGGAAGGTTTAGAGGGCGTGCAGCTCGTGGCATCGCCTATGGCTGGGAGTCTAGAGGATTTGGACGAGTTTTGTAAGCGGGTTATAATGGCAAAACCTTGGGATTATGACCACACGGTATGTTGTTGAAACCTGTATCTACATCTGGATGATTGACGTTACGTAGTGCCATCCAATTTCGTGGAGAAACGTGGATCTTCGAGAGGATGGACGAAAATTAAAGTGGGGCATCATGTTAGAAGGAGGTAAGAAACTGTACTTCCTCTTCGTGACTTCTTTGACAATATCATCAGGTGCGGTTCCGATCACTCCAGCATGTAGACGTGCCCTCTCGATGGCAGCTACAGCACTTCGGAAGCAGGGACACGAGGTCGTAGAATTGTATGCTCCCATAAGTATTATATCGTTCTTCGTTCACTGAAACCTTTTGCTCTCAGCGCACCTCCAGACCTCGAACACGGCCTCAACATTGCTTACCAGTTGGTTTTTAGCGATGGAGGTAATTGGGGGTCCTTTTTCACACGGGAGTCAAGGATTTCTAACATGTTATCATCATAGGCGAACAACTCCGGTCACAAGTTTCACCTGGCGAAAACTTCTCCAAAGCGTCTTCGTCTGTACTTGACCTCCTCGCGCTCCCAAAAGCTTTCAAACAATTCCTTGCATATCTAACACGCAAGTCCGACCCTGCCTCTGCATCTCTCATCCGCATCATGCATGGTAAAACTGTCACAGAGCTTCGCATTATCACCGCCCAGCGGGAGGCGTATCGCGCACAGTGGCATGAGCGCTGGAGAGAGAATGGCCTGGACTTTGTGATTACAGTTCCTCACCCGTTCCCGGCGTTCAAACACGGAGAGTCGGAGAAGGTGAACTTGATGACCGCAGGCTTTACGACCATCTTTAGTCTGGTAGGTCATTATTCCGGCCATCGAGAGATTGCCGCTGACGCCGCACGTTTCTTTCTTTCTTTTTCTTTTTTCTCTTTTACCCGGCCCCGGGTTCTTTTCTTCTCTATCGACCGTGATCCGCTCGCTATTCACGCCTGGCCATCATCCGCCCAACGAATTTCGTGTAACTGGCGTGCAGTTGGATTATACTGCTGGCGTCCTACCAGTTACCCACGTTGACAAAGAGCTCGATTCCCTCCCGGCCGATTTTAAGCCCTCCTCACCTTTGAGTGAACTCGCCTATTCTGCTTACGATGTCGAGGGGATGCATGGACTACCCCTTGGGGTACAGGTCGTCGGAAGAAGGCTCGAAGAGGAAAGAGTCCTTGAGGCCATGAAGATCGTGCAGGATGCGTTGAAACAACAGGGGAATCTGTTTACGCGCCAGGTAGAGGTTGGAGCACTAGCAAATACTGACACGACATAAATCACAGACTTATTGAGAAAGGCAGCTGGAAACAACTTTTGAGTTCAGGCTCACGTATTTTATTTGTTATTATCACTATCTTCGGGCCTTGTACCATTATATTCGCGGCGCACTACGACATATCTATTATCATTGTTCAGGACCTTTGATCACAGTCGCCACCTTAGTTTTAGCCCTCGATTAATCTATGTATGTTGTAAACTCTAAATTATAAAGTGATATATGCTAGTTGGCAGACATGCAGCCGGGGGAGGCGTGCAAGAATGAATGAAGAAGAGACGGGCGAAGTTAGCTAGATGAAATGCATGAATTCCAGTAAGATTTAAAAGCGATTATGAACGGAGAGCTTGACTGTATCGCCCACTGTCAAGTGTAATAGTATGGGGTTAGTACGACCTTTTTACAGGAACCAGCCGTTCAATGCAGACCAGGTATTTTCCCATGCGACAGTTGAAGAAGGATTCTACGGTACTACGCTCGCTGAAGAATCGTATATATAAGCAGGAGAAAAAGAATTTCAAATTTCTGGTTTAGAAGGTGCTACCAGGGTTCGAACCTGGGTTTCGGGAAGACAAAGTAATCAAAATCCCGAGTGATAACCACTACACTATAGCACCTTGAACGATTCAGAAAAAATGATTAATAGGTTCCTTTAATAATGTATTTTTATTTTGGTTCACTGAAAACCAGCTCGAGATGACACAATGTAAGACCTCTCTGCATTGAAAATGATGTATGGGCCAACATGAAAACACTGGAACTTGCTATGAGACGCGCTGGGCCCTTAGATCCCTTCCAATCAATTACAACATGACGCCACTAACAATCTGCCTCCCAACGCGTCCCGCCTCTCAGCACGACGCTCCGACGCCTGGATCCGCCTTCCGCACCTCCTGCAAAGCACAGCCGCCCGGAACACAACATAATTCTCTGTTTCTGACAAATCCCATCAAATCCGAGTCTTTGTGACGTCACCTCATTGCACAGAGAACAGCATCTGGAAAAAAATCAAATCCAAGCTGATCAATTGCTTTTGCTCTTGCCATGCCGAAACGGCCCGAGCCTTAAATACAGAATGCATTGTCCTCACAGGCTTCACCGGCCACCTCTTGAACGACTGCTACGTGCAGCATGCACCGTTGCCTGCAGATACCCGAGATTCTCAACTCCATCTTCAATCATGTTGTCGATACGAAAGCAGGTGGAGATGGATGGGTGCCCTTCCCCGGATCAATGTCCCTTGTTAACATCGCCTTAACATGTCGCTCCTTTAAAGAACCAGCTCTCAACGCTCTTTGGCGCAGTATCTTGGGTCTGGACCCTATACTTCAGTGTCTTCCTTCCGATGCAGTCAATACCATCGAAGAGGGAAAGGATCTTCCGGTGGCTTGGCGAACGGGAACGAGAGGATTGGTGCGTTGCATTACAATAGACCATGAGTCGAGGCTCACATGTGACATTTACACAGCGTTTCAATCGTAACTTAGGGACAGAAGATTACACCAGAGTACGGGAGAACGCATCCAGAGTTCGTGTTGTACATCGACCTCGCCCTGGTGCATTCCGACCTTACGCTCTTGACAAACTTTTCCTCCACATCCTTTATTCTCGCCAACCTGTCGTTGGGCCCATTCTTCCCCATGCCCAGCATGCCGCTTTATACGCCACGGATTTTGACAACCACGCGCTCTACCCACGTCTTATCATTGGTTCTCGATTGTCCTCTATCGATATCCTCCTATTCGGCGAGCAAAAAACGAATAGAATCATTGATGGCGTAGAGGATTCCCCCGATATTCCTTGGAAATCCATCGGACGCGTATTGACAGAAGCCTCTTGCACAATCCAATCTTTCAAAGTAGACGAGTACCGCTCAGAAGATCACTGGCAGCTCAAGACATTCACATCTCCTGACTTTACTTCGCTCCTTTGCAGTTTTCACTCGTTAAAGGTCCTCGAAGCCCTTTCTCTCCAAATGGACTATTCCACCTTTCTTCGCTTTTCGGCTTTATCGAGCCTGGCGGAGCTGGCGATATCCATGTGTTCGGCAACTATCACCCAAGTTGTAGAGCATCACATGCACTGCGATCAGCTCTTCCCGAGCCTAAAAAGACTCCATCTCAACACCCCTTGCGTCGGACCCTGCGCAGAGCTGCTTAAGCTACCGCATGCCTTCGAACGCCTCGTCTCGTTGGAGATTCACAGCGAGAGCACTGGTGGCCGTGACGTACGCCATCTCTTCCAGAGCATACAAAACAACGCTGCCCTCTCAGAAAATTTATCCTTCCTCAGGCTCAAAATCGCCTTTCTACCTTGGGAACCGCCGTCCAACATTGAACCCCTCGACTTCGCAACGTTAACCCCGTTACTCTCACTTCCAAACCTAACCATCCTCCATCTCGAGACTGACAGCCCCGTCCACCTTACGAATACTGACATCTCTAAACTAGGCGCAGCATGGCCCCGTCTCGAGGTCCTCAATTTTCCCGAACGCACCACCCGCTCTACGCCGTTAGTCACACTTACCGGCCTTCTCCCACTCCTCTCCGCCTGTCCACATCTCCACGAGCTCACGCTCCGCATCGACGCCACAGAGCACGTCTCAAACTTTGCTGCCCTGGGTGCAATCGCGCCCCATCGCTCCCTCACTGACTTCTGCTATTGCCGGTCGCCAATTCAGGATCCAGATGGCGTTGCGGCTTTCTTGGCGCTTACACTCTCTGGGCTGGAGACGATGGGCGATAATTGGCTTTATGGTTTGGACGGAGAGTTGACGGGGTTCCCGGAGGATCCTGTGGATCAGAGACATCGAGTACTGTGGGGTGAGGTTGAGAAGAGGTTGAGCCAGGTGTTGTTACATCATAACAGTTGAGCGTGCCAGTGAGCTAGTTAATCGCTCGTTGTGCATTTTCGTTCATACTCTAGGGCCAGACTGAGTTGGTTGCCCCGGTGGCATCTCGCTCATTTTCTAGTAACTTGTTGGTAATATACTAGTACAATGCAGTAAAATACTACATCCAAGGCTCCAGGCCACGTACTGGATAGAATACATGCAAAATAGTACAATACAAACTGCAGTTTTAGCGGGTATACAGGTCAAAATCAAAATATAAATGTCTTCGCTAATAGTGTTTCAGCACTAGTGGTGACAGGTACCGCAAGGAACAAAAATTAAAAAAAAGAAAAACAAGAAAACAAGAAAACACTGTATCACGGCCCCAACGACGCCGCCCTTGAAGCCTAGCATCCAGCTATCTCTCATACTCCGGCTCCGTACAAACAACCTCATCTACCCTGGACCCAAGCCATTCCAAAACGTCCTCCCCAATGCCCACACAATCATACAGCTCCAACGACTTGAGCCTCTTCACCGGCGCCTGCGACGGAGCTCCATCCGGGGGGTTTCTCAACTCCACCATCGCCACCAACTTCCCCAGGCCATCGCTATGCATATGGCACCCCTTCATACCCAACACCTCGAGGTCGGTACACAACCACGGCTCGTCGCCGAGCGCCAGGAATAACGGCTCAAGGGCCGTGCTACCTACGTGCAAGCTCTGCAGGCGGGGGAGCTCTGGGAGGACTCCAGACCATGATAACATCAGATTGGGCGGGGCGTAGAAGTAGGCGGTGTCGATGTTGATCCCGTATGAGATCGAAAGATGCACAAGGGGAGGGTCAGACGAGCGCATTAGGAGATTGGAGATACAGTCTTCGACGGTGTCGCGCGCTTCAAGGTCTAGTGCGAGATCGGTCAGAGCGGGAAGCACGAGAACGTCGACGAGATGCAAGAGGGTTGCGTGTCCTCCGATTTGGAATGTCTTGAGACGGCGAAGGGTCGTATTTGAAAGAGGTAAGACGGCAGGAAGAACGCTGCTGAAGTTCAGCGTTAAAGATTCCAGGGAGGGATTGTTTGAAATGATGTAGAGAATGCGGTCAAGAGTGAGACCAGTGCTGGGGAGCGCGCGAAGGTTGAGGGAAGAGAGATTCTTCACAAGCATGGGCGAAGACCATTTGAATGGAGTATATTGCAGCGTCAGCGACTTGAGCTTCGGTAGCACCAGCGCTGCGTGAGATGGGGCATTCGGAAGCCACGACCAATCTGGATAATAACCCGCCTCTGCACAAGAAACTTCAAATTCCTTGAGAAGAGGAGCTTCACCTACATCTATTTTTAGCGTGGACTATAACTGGATATAGAATACCGACTAACCATTGATAGATTTGAGTGCGCCTACAGAAGTAAATTGTTTATCGAATCTGAAGATGAATCGCTCCCATCGATGCATCTGTTCCGCGAGATAAAATATAGCGATATGACCCCAATGAAGACTAGATCTTGACGGCCGAGCTGTTGGGCGATCTCCTGCGTGAGGAACAGCGACCCAGGCTTCGCTCACACCTGGAGGTGGTGGTATCATGAGGGGTGGTGGTGAGGGCGGAATATGTGTCAGAACGCCCACAGGTGCAATCGGTGGGTGGGCAACGATATAATGTGCGCCGAGGCCCTGCTGATGAGGCCAGGGCAAAGACCATGGCAGCGGGCTTGGAGAACGAGTGCGAGACCGTCGACGGCGACGGGGGGATTCTGACCGTGAATTGGGACTTGTGACTCGCAGAAAAATCTCGATGTCGAGAGGCACGGTAGGTCCTGATCGTTCCAACCAGAGACGAATGGTATCAGCCGAGACATTTTGTGTTGTAAGGAAACGAATCTGAGGGTGGGGTTAGTTCACGAACATCTGACTGAATGAGTAACATTAGAAAAAGTGGGCCAGAGAGGAGTAGAATTGTCGAGCTTAGGCAAGTGTACAACATGCCATGGTGCCGCAACCAACATCATACGTCGTATTATGTGCCACGATGAGAAAGAGGTTTGAGATGCAGGAACTGCGATCCTAATTCTGCTCCTATACCTCACAAGCGACCACCAAATTTAGAGGAAAGTATTTTGCCACATACCTTGGACCATAATCTCGGCATACGCAATATAAGTCGTCGCCATTGGCTACATACAGCTGCCAGCACCCAGGCAATGCAAGGGTAACCCTCGAAACAGGCAGTAAAGATTGTTCGGAGTATTTCTTGGGGTAGCCATCGTATTGGGCTCAAATATGCCACACTTTTTGCAATAGTCTGCTCCATTGCATCGCGCTGAGTCTGCAGCTCGTCAATAATGCGCCTTGATTCTCGGACAACTTTTGCCAAGGCCGCCTCTGCCTCAGCGATCTTTGCTTCAACCTCTTTGACAGACGTCTGTGTGGTAGAGAGGAGGCGGCGTGCGTCGGCTAAAGAGGACTCTGTCGGAGGCTCTGGAAAATCGGGCATGGTGGTAGCGAAAAGAGTAATGGGAAACTAGGAACATCAATAGGAAGGAGCATGGTTCGAAATGAAATGTGGCTTTTCTAAACTCCGCTTTTAGAAATACATAACGGCCAAGGCAAACGCTCAAACTATCCATCGCGACATCATATACTCGCAGATCTTTTCCTTCCACCAATTCTACTGAGCCAAGTTTTCAGGTCTATTTGGAGCCGTCAATTAATTGAGAGAGATGCCTACCAAAATAAATTGGTCTTCGAGATGGCAAGAAGCTTCAGCATCCTCGGAATCGAGACTGAATGCTGCCCGAGTTGCGTTGTAAGCTCCTCTACCTCTGCTTCAGCTTGGTAAATCTGATCCTGACTGCCTCCTATCTCTCGCAGGGCTCTCACCACTACCTGATGAGCCTTCAATCTCTCCGCAAGCTCGTCAAACAGCTTGCGTCCAGCTTCTGTCTCAAAGGTTGACTTGTTAGCGTCAACCAGTTCTCTTTGAATTTGAAGCGGGTCGTAGTAAGCATTCCTGGCAAGAAGGAGATCGATGATGGCATGGGTTTCTTCTGATGATCGACGCACGATGGTGCCAGCAGAGATCAGTGTCTTCCAATATGAGCTTTTGAGCTCCTCCTCTTGCATCTCCAGCGGCCTAACATCCTTGGGAACATCCCACCTAGTTGTCACGATTACCATCTTTCTGGCTGCGGCAGGGCCGCATAACTTGTTGAAAAGGTCAAAGTTTGCCTGAGTCGAACTTGTCCACCGTGAGTTCAATATGTTGTGACAATAAATCACCCCTGCAACTTTCATCTGGGCTGTGTAACTAGAAGAGAGAGGTGAGAGTCTAAGTGAATTATTTTCCTTTATTAATGGCTCTTACGATTGAGCAAGCCAAATGCTTATGCGCCTCACTACCTCGCTTTGAGGGACCTTTGAGTCGTCAAATCCTGGAGTATCGACGAGCATGATACGATTGTCAGGAAAATTATCGTCTTTTAGACGATACGCCCGAACTGATTCGGTGCACGAATCGGGATTATGACCGACGGGTGCGACCTCTTCGTTGAAAAGTCGATTGATAAACTACAGAAATAAAATTAAAGGTTTTTAAGAACGGGTTTTGAAACCCATACCGTGCTTTTTCCCGCTCCTGTGGCTCCCATGACACTATAGGAAACCTCGATGTTCAGTAGGCAAAAAGAGGAACAGAAATGTTTGATTTACATGATGACAAGGTCAGTGTTTCTAGCATCCCCTTGGGTCAAAAACTCATCCCTTCGTTGAACTTCTGTCTCCCATTTCTTCGGGGCCTTAGACTTCGAAGACTTTAACCACTGCATCGAACTGTGGAAATGCGGAGAAAGATGGCGTGAATCTGATCAACCAGTCTTCCTGATATAATGGTATGTTATCTGGTTAGGCGACACACGAAAACCGCGTGGGTGCACACCTGCCACGTTAAATTTCTTGACGCACGCAAAGCACGAGCCACCAGTACTCCTGTGATGATGTGACTAGAATCCTGGCTA
Organism: Tephrocybe sp. 9980TJB; assembly: GCA_018220975.1. Lineage (NCBI taxonomy): Eukaryota > Fungi > Basidiomycota > Agaricomycetes > Agaricales > Lyophyllaceae > Tephrocybe > Tephrocybe sp. 9980TJB. The sequence goes on from JABAJU010000132.1 coordinate 18,053, forward strand.
ACAATCGCCTCGTATACCCAGCGCCTCATGTTAATAAAATGTAGAATAAAGCCTATACTACAGTTCTCACGAGAAGGATGCTATGAGTAGGTGAATCATCCTTGGGATTGTAACCGACTGTAATCTGAGCTGGGCTAAAACATCCTTGATCGCCTGTTCAATTTCGGCAAGATTATTATCTCCTCCCTCCTCTCGTAGCCTCGCCGCCTCCATTTTATGAGTCTTCAATTTCTCCAACATTTGAAAGAACACTATCTCACCCACTGCTGTTGCGTAGATGGAGCGGTTTTGTTCAACCAATTCCTTCTGGATCTGCAGCGGGTCGTAATACGCGTTCTTGCAAAGGAGACGGTCTATGATGTCTTGGGCATCCTCCTTGGTATTCATTGAGCGATGAACGATAGCACCAGTAGTGATCATGTTCATCCAAAAAGTCTTTTTAGTTTCGTTCTCGTTGGCCTCGAACGGCCTGACGTCCCTAGGAACATCCCACTTCGTAGTCACAATGGCTGTTTTCTTTGCTGCAGATGGACCACATAACTTCTTGAAAAGTTCAAAATTTGCTTGCATTGAGCCCGACCACCGGGGTTCCAAAATGCTGTGGCAATAGATCACTCCAGCGATCATCATCTTGGAAGAGTAGCTAAGGGGAGTGAGATAATGAGCAAGTAGTGTTTTTAAACATCTAACCAAGTCTTACGATGCAGCAAGCCAGCAGCCGATACGCCTCACGATCTCGCTGGATGTCAGGGTTGAATCATCGAAGCCCGGTGTGTCGACCAGAAAGATGCGGTTTTTAGGAAACTCAGGATCTGGAAGGTGGTAGGCTTGGACAAATTTAGTATGTGATCTAGGACCGTTGCCAATAGACGCTTTTTGGCTATCAAGGAGTAGATTGATGAACTGTGTGTGGATGTTAACTGTACAAATCTAGGTAATATTTAACCAGTCAGCCGTACTGTGCTCTTTCCAGCCCCAGTGGCACCCATGACACTGTTCCATGCGTCAGTCAGCTTACATATACGGCAGGAGTAAAGTGAGTTACATGATAATAAGATCGCTTGCTTGGCCATCGTTCACCTGAGTTGAACGATCTGTTGATATCTGAGCCTTCTCCCACTTTTTATGCTTGTATCGCATGAAGATTAAGATGGCGGTGATGATTTGGAAGGAGTTTACGATTAGACGTGCATTGTAGGTTCCTGGTATTTGTACTCAAATCGAGCACGCGAACAACTCGAGGCATGCGCATGATTCAGCGATAGACGCGTCTCCACCTGAACCACTGGGTTGGAAAACAAAAGATCACAGAAGGTTGAAGCTTCAGGCCGCATGACAGTGGTTTCAAGGATTGCAGTTCTTCCGTAATGCAACCGGCTGTAATACATGACTTGAACCGAAATAACATTCAGCACACAGCCACGACATAGACACATGGAACAGATGAGAAAACTATGAAGATGTGCAATGTGAAGGATGTGATGGCGATACTATGGCCAATCGGAACAGAGTCGCACACACACACGTGGGCATGAAAGCGAAAAGGATGACGTCTGCGTGACGCATTCAGTGCCATTCATAGAGCGTTCAGATCTGGTATCGTTAAGCACAACACCCTCTAGGCTACGCAAGCAATGCGTCGACAGGAAAATTGACGGCTTAGATCAAGAGAATATAAGTAGCGATAGGCCTTTGAGTAGCTGTAAGGCACTGAGCTCCCGTAGACAAGGGTTGGATAGTGATCGTCGCAAGGTTTTGGGCAGATCGAAGACAGCATGCGAAGACCTCCAGCTCCATCCATGCCCCACACGATGGGAAGTTGGTCTAAGTTACACGAGGTAAAACTTACGGCGATGAACGAGGCCAGCCGAGATCCTGGCGTACGAGTTGCTCGCATTTACATACGACACGCAAAGCCTCGTGGATGTACCCGGTGCCAAATGCGCGTCTAGTCGGCGTACTAGCTTGAAAAGGAGCAAATGGGTCTGCAGTTACGAGCCTCTGACTGAGACTGTTGATCTTGAGCGCTTGATTACAGGCTGCAACACAAAGTTCTAATAGATAGCGGCATATGGGTAGCCGTACCTGAGCATGAAGCAAGTTGAGCACATCCAGGGTATGTTCACAGTGGAGGTCGTTTTCCAATGAGGAGACCACCATTGCCACCGGCAATATAGAGAGAATAGGCTGAGGCGTATAAAGAAACCTGTAAGGCTGTCGGCAGCGCTGGGATGATGTATTGATCAATGGGAGGTACGTAGCCCAAATTTGTTGAGTGGACGCAAGGGCCGAAACATATGGCGTTCCAAAACATATGTATTGCATTTTCAACAAGAATCATGAAGAATCATCGACATCTATTACATACATAGTCTTGGAACTAGACACATGGTGTTCACTTTTTTCCAGCCTCAATAGCGTCTCCATTCTTGCAGGCGATGATCTTGATCTTCGGCGCACTGACCACCTCGTTCGACTCCATTTTAAACGACGGATTCTTCACGACAAACGTCCACACATCATCGCATAGGCGGTACAGATGAAGATGCCCCTGCAATTAGTGAAGAGGGGGACGTTTCAGCCAAACGCCAAATAAAGACGAGATTTGTGTACCTTGACTGAAGATTTCGACTTGACATGCTTCACCATCGTGTCTGCTAGCGATCTGTCAAACTAAAAAGAAAGAAGAGCCCCGCTTGAATGTGCTTGTGCATTCGGATTTCAAGTGCTACATACCTGCTGGAGCACCTTCATCGCCAACTGCGGTGTAATCGAGCCGCTCGTAATAAGCTCGTCAAGCGAGTCTGTAAGCGCCATTCCAATCCTAGTATCGAGGCCAGGCCACTCCTAGTTGTATTTAGTGTCCAGGGTTAACTGCTGCTGGAGACGTACGAAGAGCCCCGATAGAACTCATAGTACGCAGACGCCATTGAACAGCAGAGGCGTTTTAAGAAGAGATTTCGTCGACCAAAGCGACGAGTTTTTCAGTTGTACTCTCGCGCACGTCAAGTTTGGTGAAACTGAATCAGTGAAGAGGCGTTAGTCACGGGTGTGACTAAGCTTGTGACGCTGACCTCGCCTCCCAATTGTACTATTAGTAGCGCCTCTTTTATAACATGCTGATGGTCAAACCCACACCAATGGACGTTGCAAAATGATGCTTGTGGTAACCGTAGTTTCCGACTTCCCCGACGGATTGTTATCATCTCGAGCACTATGTCCTGGGAGGACGTCGAGAGGAGGAAGTATACATTGACACCTTGCATGATCCTCGGTAACTGGTTAAGTTTCATTTTATGCTGAGACAACTACTTACTTACAAGTTACAGGGCTCTGTGCTACATACATATATGTAGCCTGTAGGTACAGGGGGCTGATTAATTGACAGATCCCATCTGTATTTGGGCCTTGGTTGTCCTGGGAACATGTCGTACTGTGAACGTGAAATTTTCGGAGTCAGTACATGGGGCTCAAAAAGCAGCGAATGTGAGTATTTAAGTACCAACGTCAACCTTCCAGATGAGCCTACGCTGAACGCCTCAGGAAAACAATTGACTACAATTGACCTTGGATGACCTTTGATGGGAAATTGTGCAACCACAACACTTGGCGGCGTTGTTATAACTCGCGAATCGCGATCGTAGTAAACAGCAGCCGTATCTGTTTACTATCTATTTTTGCACAATTGCATTGCCTCTTGTTTTCGTTCCACCACAAGCCAGGTCAGAGCACTGCGTGCTTGCCTTTCGTTCTTTTTCTTTTCGTGTTCTCTTGTTTTCTCCAGTATAATTTCCTCGACGGAACGGCGCTAGCGCAACTTCAGGCCTTTTCTTGTAAACCTTGTTCATCACTCCTTTAATCCCTTAAACGATGGTGTTGATGCGCTGCGCGTTGCAAAATGCTGCACTCTTCGTTTGGGTTCTGTCGACTGTATTTAGCCTGGCAGCTGCGGTCAACTGCCCAGCTACCGATAAGAATGAAACACCATTGGTATCTTCAAGCGACGATGGCGACTTTGTCACCTGCAAGTACCAAGGTGCAGGTGATTGTGTCTATTTTCCAGTTGTAAGTCATTCTCATTCTGTAATACTTCGGTTCGCTATTCTCGTACTCATGCAATTTGTCGTCAGGATGGTTCTTTCTCTTCCGGATCAAGCGTGTGCCCGAAAGGTGAACCGCAGAACAGCAACCCCTCGTAAATTGTTCTTTCCTTCTTTGCATTGACTCTCGTTAAGTTAACGTCTTGCTACATGATTAGAAAAACTACATCGACATCATCGACCCCTCCTCTAGTCGTGTCCACTCAGAGTACGTCGAGTTCGACGGCGACTCTGCCTGCAGTCGTGACTACTCAAACTACGTCAACAACACCACCTCCAGTCATTACTACGCGTACTACATCAACACCACGTCCGGCCATAACTACTACATCAACACCACCTCCGGCCATAACTACTACATCAACACTTCCTCCGGCCATAACTACTAGTACTACATCAACGCCCCCTCCAGTCACAACCACCAGTTCCATAAGCATAATCGCCGACCCCCCGACTTCATCGATCTCTGTGGCCTCTGCCGTGATCACTTCGTCTTCCACAGTCCCCATCGTACCCACTACGCTGATCATTCCTCCCACCACCTCAAGTTCGATGGTGCCGATGACCTTTTCAACTGTTTTCCTCTCCAGTACGATCACTTCGGCATCAATTCCTTCCGCGTCCACAACGTCAAATGCTGCTGTGCCGCTGGTGGGAAGCCGGGGGGTGACCGGGGCTGGTTTTTTGAGTTTTATTGGCCTGGTTCTCGCCATAAATTTGGTTCGAGAATGAACTACTAGCGGTTGCAGAAACATTGCATGATCATTGGCACTGAGGAAGGGGGACGAGGAGCTGGTTATTTGTTGATCTGGTTTACAGGTTATTCTTTTATGGAGTGACAGTGGAACTTTTCGTACGCTACTTTTAACCTTGAGACCTAATTGTCACCTGGATTGGCAATGAATCATATCGTGGTGATATTGTAGTAACCTCCCGTTCTCCTTTGCGTCAAAATCAGGGGGAAACGGAGGTTCTCCATGTCAATGCATCTGAAAGGCGGTTTTCAAGCTCATATATCGCTCTTAAGAGGTAACCAATCACTCGATTTTGTATCCTACGTGCGAAAGCCTAGAAAGGGAATGGCACTGAACATTAAAGGACATAATGGACACGCATTGGTGTTGGTAGTACAGCATGCTTTCACTTGAATTCGACTTGCCAGAGCTGAATAAAGCGATGATACAGATCATGGACATCAGTGAGGTAGTCATCACTGGCTCGAAACATAGGCTAACATATATTGATAACGAATTAGAACTATGACGTTAGTGTCTGAGAAGCGTCGGGGTCAACAGGTAAAATGATGAAGTTGTTGTGATAATCAATATGATTGTCTATACACGCCCATAAAACGTCATCCGACAAATCGCTAGGGAACCACTTCACATTTTTTAGACGGCGATTGGGTGTGGAGAAGACTGATTGCGATGAAAGGGAGGTAATGATTCGTTAATAGATAAAGGAGGATGAAGTATCGAATTTTCTATGACTTGATAGTTAGTATGCGAGGTTGGATTTAAATGGCATAATTCGCTCAATGCAGGGCAACAACTTGTACTCTGGTTGGAGATCAAACGCTAGTATTTCCTGACATCCTGGGCAGATGTTTAATACAGTTCTCGTTGTACTCAGAGAAGAGGAGAGACATAATCGCAAACTCAAAGCTAATGTGGGTAGGGAGTTCCTATGTTACACCAAGTCTGCAATAGCAAAGCGCTAAGCAATGCTCTGCGAATCGAGTTCGTTAACTGGATTTATGAAGGGTTTGGAGTTGAGGTTATTCGAGTTGGAAGCGATAGTAGCGATAGCGGTATATGTCATATGCGATCCATCCATTCAACGATGAAACATGTAATCGATTCGATTCACTTCCAGGGGTTATCATCTGTTAAAATCATGAATAATTTCTTTGAAGGCATATTGGGGAAATCACTGACCATAAGACAAAGAATTAACTTGACTTTTCGGCTCTGATGGTGGTGGTGGGGTTGGTGGTGGTGGCCCTGCTGGCGGCGGTGGCGTGCGCTTGAAATTCACAGGTTCCTCAGACTGATCATAGTCGTCCTCCCAATCGGGAGCTGCATATGCCAGTTAGCCCTCGCACAACTCGAGTAACCTCAAAACACTCACAGTCGTTAAACGAAGCAGGTGGAGGAGTACGCCTCGACGCCTCGTTCTGGGTGGATGCTGACACTGACATCAGTTGAGACACTACTAGTAGCATGGATTCACGACGTACGTAGATCACTCTGCGGCGACAAAGGAGGGGAAGGAGTTTCCGACACCTCTCGTGGCAAAGGGCGAGGACGCGAGGGAGGCATTGAGCGTTCGCGGTCAGGCTCGTCGATAGGCATGGGTCTCGGAGGCGACCTTTCAATCCGGTCAAACCTGGACCCCGAAGATGCACGTGTAGAGTTTCCGACGCAATGTTGCATTTGACTGATGTTGCCCTTCGTCATTGGCGCATCGACGGGTGTCCTCTGGACTGACATGTCATGTGGACGAACGGCGTACGGCTGCTGTGAAGACGCCCTTGACACGTGATTGTACCGTCTTCTACTATCTTGGTTATAGGGAGGCCGGTAAAAATGCTTACGACCGCTTCTGGTTGGGCCAAAGGACTTTTCTCGGTAGTGAGGATGACCATACCCAGAGCCTTGGTGAGAAGTCTTATGGTCCCCATATCGATCTTTCTCCCGACGATTGAGATACGATCTTGGCGCCAACGATGGATAGCTGGGTTCTGACCGTGTGCCACCTGTAAATGACATTGAACCTTGAGGGCGCCAAATTTCGAAAATCGAATTACCTTCAGAAGCTTGCACTGGTTGAGATGAGCGAGGATATTCATTCGTCCTCGAGCTCATATCGTCTACAGATATTGAGTGCGGGAAAATAAATGCAGAGAAGGGTCAAGCTTACCATTGGGCCATGTTGCCTTATGTGAACGATGACTATATCTTGATGTAGGCTCATCTACAAATCTTTAGTTTCACTGGACGCATGAGCAGTGGCCACATATATAAACTACCTTTTGAAAGAGAAAATGGTCGTTGGCTATAACGTCTGCAACCCGCCTCATCTAAAACACGTCCCAGTCAATATTTCTGGCCTCGCAACGCACTTGACGCTTACTTCTACTGCGACTTGGAGGTGAGTTACGTGGCAACTCATAATTATGTTCCGATTCCGCTATTTAGAAGTGGTCATTGATTCCATCGAAATGTCACATAGAGGTTTGCTTACGATCTTCAAAGCGCTGCGAACCGTGATATTGCGAGGCCTGTTGTGAAGCTGACGGTTGTGAAGCTGACGGTTGTGAAGTTGACGGTTGTGAAGCTGACGATTGTGAAGCTGACGGTTGTGAAGCTGACGGATACGGATGTTCTGACTGTGAATTTGAAGGCAGAGCAAGGTACTGCTGCTGTTTCTTTTCCGATCAGACTTGACTAGTTATTGAAAGTCATCGGATGTACCTGAGGAAAGGGCGAGAAGTTTCCCTGGCCAAGGAAGTTAAATACATTTTCCAACTCAAGAAACTATGACATACTTGGGCCTGTGGCTGGGTGGCCATCTAAGATATGGGTTAGAATGTCAAGGGGATGATTGATAGAATAACATACTTGAGGCCAGGGGGGCTGCGGAGGCGCAATCTACGGCCAAGTTAAGAACGATCCAGATAACAATATTCTTTACACACCATGTAAGGTAGGGGATACATGGCCATGCGCTCATCTTGAGCGGCATAAGACCTTACCCAATTTACAAAGGTATTTACTAGAAGCCCAGAAATCGGGTCAAGTGAGGGAGAGTTTTGCTGGCCTTGAACACTGCGTGAGGCTACGCTCACAATATCTTTGACTTTCTCCAGGGCTGAGTCGAGATGTTGTGATGAATAATGCTGCAAGTTTTCCGGTGTAAGGAGGTTCTCCACGTCCATAATAGCCGCATTTATGTCGACAGGTCGTGATAATGCGATACGCGAGGTCTGCAGATCCTGTTCGATGGTCATCAACCGTTGGAGCTTCTCGTCGAGCTTTTGCTCAATCTCTTTCCATTTATCAAAGGTAATGCTGGACGTGGCCTGAGGTGTAGAAATAGTTCCGACGTCAGGAGGTACCAAAAGATTTAAAACAGGGGCCTCCGCAGGCAAAGCTGGATCTGGAGTTTCGGGAAGGTTTGTAACAGCAGGGGTGGATGATAGAGCAATTGAAACGGTGGCAGGGACACCAGACTTGGACGAACTTTTATCGGCAGTCGGAGGATTAGTAGCTGGTACCGCCGATGCTTGATTGCGATTCGCATTGTTAGTAGCCTGATCCTGGCTGTTCGAAGATGTAGATCGCGGATAAGGTGATGATGACGCCGACGACGAAGATTGGTCCGAAGACTCAGAGCCTCCAGATTTCGTTTTCGATATATGTAAGCCCTTGAAGAAGACCTTGGGGCCAGGAGGAACGGCAGATGATTGATCTGAAGCCTCTACCGCGTTGTCGGAAGGCGAAGAAGGAAGTGACGATTGTGTTGAGGTCGAGGGTGAATTGGTTATCCGCTTTTCAGGACCGCTACTTGTTGCTGAAGATAGTATTCGGGATGTATCTGTAACAGATTCGGATGAGGATGAAGATTCTTGTACACGAGTTGCCTCCTCCGCAACTTTTGCTAAGTTCGAGGGTTGCTGGCCATTCGAAGAAGAAAGGTTTGATTGTTTCTTAGAAAGACCATTATTCGATGATGACGTAGCAGAAGGGTGGTTTCTCGTCATGGGGGGGATCGGGTTCCGCTTGGTATGTGGTCTGAGAGAATCTGCCTAAAAATGGATTCAGCAGCATTTATAAGCACAGGTTTCGAGATGACACACCTGTGTGATATCGTGGTCTTGTCGTGCTGGTGGCTGGGTTGCTGTCACTTTCAATTGCCTGGGACGGTTGTCAACCGACTTTCACACAGTTATCGTCATTGAGGGATAGATTTAAACAGAGAAAACCAAATACCTGTACGGTGGCACTACGGATGGTACCTTGTGAGGTGGTCGCCGATGTCGATGGTTGCTGGGCGCCATTCAATGGCGTGGAGATCTTTGTCTTTTTCGCAGTCGACGATGATGAAGGTTTCCCTGATTCGAGGGCAGAGCTTCGGCGCTTCTTGGAGGTTGCAATTAGAGTCGCAGGCTTTGTCGCAGGAACAACAGTGGGATTGGGATCAGGAATGCCTCCCGTCGTAGACGAGGTCGAGTTTCGCTTAGTATGTTGGGGTTTGAGAGAATCGGCCTATACCATCCGATGTCGGTTGGCAACATTTATAAGATCCAGAGATAGCACACCTGCAAACTATCATGACCTCGTGGGGCCCAGGCGCTTCCTTGCTCTACGTTCTCAGTGGTGTCTACACGGGTCGAAGCTCTTTGGGGTATCTTATACGGTGGCCTGGGAACTTGAACGTAGTCGAAAACCGATCCCTTATATGGTAGCCGGGAAACTTCAACACCATCGAAAGTCGAGGTCTTATGTGGCGGCCTGAAAACTTCAACGCGATTGGGAGCTGAGCGCTTTCGTTTCATCGAGGAGGCAGTGTCCTCTTTGCGAGTGATCAAGGGAGACGATGGCGGGGATGATAACTCCGACAGTGGAGATGACGGAGGGGATGGTAGGACTGACGGAGGGAATGGTAGGACGGACGGTGGAGATGGCGGACTGCTCCTGTTATTCTGCAATGAAAAATCAGGCGAACAAGTCCTCTAGGATTGCGTAAGAACCGACCATGGTGGATGAATCCACGTGAGCTGATTGAATCTGGGCTCCCCATTCGGGATTGGTTAACATGAGCCTCTTCCTGACATCTTCCAAGGGCATGAGAACTAGGTTGTGACGCGGAGTTGGTGGTATTAGAGAGAGAGAGAGAGACTCGACAAGAGAGTGTGCTTTGTTACGAGATATAAAGGCGTGCGTACCTTACAATGATTACCATAAACATTGCAGTGTGCACACCCAGCATTGCCTTGTGTCCATTTGGTACACGTCCATTGTCTGGGAATGATCATCGATTCCAAATGATGAGCGCTAATCTGTCCATCAAAGTATGGATAATCAGTTCTTGCGCTTGTCCATTCAGAGACTAATGTGCTACTCTTGCCCCATAAGCGACTGCTGTTGCTCAGGTCAGCTACGGTATTTCAAGCGCGATGACTGCTTGAATGACTCCAACTGGAAGTTGAAGTTTCCCAGCTATTCTGAATATCAGTCATCTTCCACAACTGCCCTTTGTTCTAGGCGGGTTGAGACCTCGCTATGTAGGATGATGGAACTGTGGGCGCCAGTGATTGATGTAAGACGTGAGAAGCGTGGCGGCTTGTGGGTCCACATCATACACAGCTGCCTCGTTGTCAGGACATCTGACCCACGGCGCGATTAGCATCCAGTGTGAATATATACCCGTGGATATCCTTCTATTGTATTAGTGAGACTAAAACCATCAGACTCCTCTACGTCTTCTAAATCTCGAACAACAGCAGTGTAGCGTAGTTGGTCGATGACAGGATGAGCGGTGAGAGATGGTTACCACTCAAGAATAGAGTGAATAGCAATTCAAAGATGAGCCGGCGAACCGAATGGAGATGAGCGATCAGAAGGAACACGATGAAGAGGGGCAGACTTCAGAGTTAAACGAAAAGAGTGTCCTCAAAGAGGGTCGTCCCTTGGGGGTTGGCTTCAGTGGCGTAGGCAAGCCATGAATGGCTTGTCCGAAATTCAAGGTTCTACCTGTAGTGTCGCTGCAAGAGAGTATATAACCAAGGATGGTCGATGAGGATGAGATCAATAGTCCTTTCACCTAGTTTCAAGAACCGAAACTCGTGTTACAATCTTTAAACCTTGTTCTGTGACCGAGATGCAAATATGGGCCATCGTCAGGGCACGAGGACACACAGATTCGGTGGTGGAGATGGTGCGCGTTGGTCTGGGGTTATGGTTTCGTTAGGCCGGAAGATTGTGCGGGCAAGTAGGCTGTTACGGTTCTCTCCCCCACTTAGTAGAGCGGACATGATAGTTGACTATTATAGCGACTTCGCACGGCCGAGGGGATCATTGAGTTGTAGGTACTGTTCCCTAATCGACTGGCGGGATGAGGGCGTGCAGGTCCTGGCATGACGCGTCCTTGTGTAGCTTTCCCTCGTGGAGATAACCTCAAGAGATCAACTTACGCCACACGATCGGCAGACAGTCAGTAGGTGCGAGGGACTCAACTTGACTGTTCAAAGATGGGGTTTAGGATGTATGTAGAGAGCCATCATGTATGTTTGGATATGTGAACTGGGCTGGGCTGGTCTGAGTCACTCAGGGATCATCATTCAAGCTGGCCGCTGGAGCCAATTATCTCATGACTTGAGACTCTGATCCAGTGGCATTACTTCTGAAAAATTACAGGTTCACAAGTATTGGAGCAAAAGCAAGTGCATCAGAGGATGCTTAAGCGTGTAGTAAGGAGTAGCTGGGAGAAAGTTATTTGTGATCAAGTGATCACAATTTGATCACATACCGTTGTCATGTCCACTGGAATGCACTGGCAGCGCGCCCTAGGTCTACATCCCGCTTCCATACTTCCCCCATGCATGAGTAATGATTCCAAACAGGCCAATCCTGACACCATACAGATCCCAACGGTTTTCCTCTGATGCTGGTGCGGCCGCCACTCACACCATGTCTCCTCATATCCCGAAGTTTCAGAGTTTGAAGACCTTGATCCCGACGTTCTTTCGCAGTCCACCTGCCCCAGGCTGCAGAGCGTTGCCGTCAGAGCTCATAGAAGCAGTGATAGATAACGCTGATTCATGGGCTCTATTGAAGCTATCGCTTGTGTCTTGATACGTTTCAAAACGGACTCGCAGGCGCCTCTTCCATACCCTTCATTTCGATTATAGGAACGAATACCCTAATGAAAACAATGAGGAAGTACCTACAGTGGCGTCGAGGTCCAAGCTTCTTGATTGGAAGTTATGGAAATCCAGAGCTAAGTCCAGGTTTGACGGTTTTCTTGACCTGATTCAGAGCCCGAAGAATACCATCGCGGACAATGTTAGAATCCTCTCTATCCATGGTCTATTCAGTCACTGGGACGATCGCTACAAATATAAAATCCGAAAAACCCATGCCATGTCCGCCCTCGCCTCCAAGTTGTCTCAGATGAGCAGTCTTCGGCTGAAAATCGACCATTGGGATTACATCCCTCGCCATATCCTTCATTTCTTTCTGTCTCTTCGAGTCGCCGAAGTCCAAATCGAAAATACTCTATTTCGCGACCCGCCATCCTTCAGCAGATTGTTTCAAAGCCCCTTGATTACGGGCGCATCTGACAATCTCTCACTGTACTGGGTCCGAGTTAGCCCTGCACTACAACTGGCTGCCCATTCACACACCTTTTCGAAACAGTTCCATTTTTCGATTATCGATGATGTCTCACTTGTCAACTTCTGCCAAGCGTGGGATTTGGATAGAATAAAGCCACGAATCACGGTCGACTCGCTATGCCTTGCAACGACTGATTTTTTTCATGTTCAAGAAAGTCAGATCGCCTTCGAGTTCTTAACGGCGCTCTCTCGATCCATCTGTCCCAGTATTAAATGCTTGTGCGTGAACCTTGGCGACCTACACCGGGACGGAGGTATTTAACCGCCCTCCTTTTGTAGATTGAGCTTTTGATAATCTTTTAGATCTACAAAATCTGTACAATAGGTTTGATCCGTCATACTGCACCGGGCTGAGAGCTTGCCATTTGGGAATTATCGACATGGATGACGACAAACATACCATGACCATGAACGCAGTGCGGCAGATCATTCATTCCCTGCCATCTCTCCACCTCGAAACAATTGGTCTTATCCTGAATCCCTCTGGCTCGAAGTCGGATGTCGAGGGTCTCGTTAATAAATTACTTGGCTTTCCTTGGGTATCTACAGTGAAAGAACTTGTGGACGTCATTCCTCCTCTAAGACGAGTCAAGTTCACGATCGGCAATTGGAATCCCGAAACAAAGTTCTTGGACTCTCATTTAAAGGCTCTCACGAGAAGCATCTCCGAGTCGGCCGCTTTCGAGACCACTAGTACTGTGGAGGTAGTGTTGGAAGCGCACACTTGGACCATTTTACCAATGGTATATCTTTCGTCCTTGACCCCAAGCTTCCTTTTCTGATGGATACTATTTGAACAGTGCGAATTTCCTTGGAGACTATGTCAGGCTTGACGCAAGCAGCATGATACATTACTATTTTATGCCACTGTTCTCTGAATCAAGAGAACATGATGGAGTTTCAACGACTCCAACTCTACCCCATCTTTTGAACCCACTTGAATTGTACAATGTTTGAAGATATAGGGTTGAACCCGCACACAGAGACAAGATTGGAAGGATATCAGATGAAGTATACGTCAAAAGATGGCCTCAGTTCAATCAGGCCCGGGCAATCTATAACCAGTACGCTCATGTGGCAGATTATAGAATTGTCCGTTCCATCAACCACCAGTCATCAGCACCAAGGTTTGAGCCTAAGCGGTCCTTTGAGAGGAATGCTCAACCCTGCTGGGTTTGCCCGGTACCGTGCATCTAAGGCTAGTGGGTCCGCGAATCCCGATATTACGAGCTGCAGAACATCGCGGGTTGGTTTAGCGGGGAATATGTCATGGAGATCTTCAAAGAACGCACAAAATGATAGTCTTCCAAGATGACTTATCCTACTGCGATGAAACGCGAATACCCCTGAGCAGTCCCAGTTAACTATTCTTTGTTCTTTATGCCCAATCCATGGTCGAGTCATTAGTACATGAAATCATGATCGAATCGTACAGTAAGGGTATGCCAATTTGCTTGATCCAAACAGGCGCAGAGGAGTATAGTGTGTGTGTGCGTCGGGTGGTGTAAAGAAATTAGGTCGGAGGGGATATAACGAGCGGCGGTGCGGGCTCAGGGAACATTTGAGTGAAAATTGAAGGTTCCCTCGTCAGCTCCATCATACGGCATTGGTCTAACAAATCCCTCAATTCGGTAATGCCATGACCCGCCCGCCACTGGGGTATGAGTTCCCGCTCAATTTCTTCCTCCTCTTCCAGATCCCCTTCACTATCATCATCCTCCTCATACGTTTCGTCATCATCGTAATCCCCATCCCCATCCCCATCTTCATCCTCATCCTCCAATTCCACATCCTTTGGCAAAGTACCCAACAACGCTCCTGTGCAATCCTCCAGCCGTATCCCTTGCGAAGTCAACATATCCCACCACCGATCGTACCTCTCCATCCCTCCCTCCTCCGATGGGCCATCCGCATCGTTCAGATCACTCAACATCGCGCGGCTCAACGCACGTACAGTATGTAGTCGTGGGAAGTTGGTCTTATTCAGTGCCGCTATATTCAAGTCATTAGAGCGCCCTATCACATGCGCTCTCAGCGGGTCTTCTGCAGCATATTGCGCCGCATAGCCTACGCCAAAGGCGTACATGAGACCATGTATCCCGATAACCTCGATATTAGGGTGCGGTGTATACACGAGCGTGCTCATCGCATCGTTGGTGGCCATATGGACCGTGAGGCTGCCATCCGCGGGTGTAGCTTCTTCAGGCGGCTGGAGGCGCCAGTCCGCGTTGAAGTTGAAGGAAAGGAGCTTTGGACAGAGATCAAGGATCTCTGGAACGTCGAGTGTTGGTATGCAGTTGAGATCGAGGAAGGTGAGTTCGGATCCATGTGCGGCGAGGAAGTCGGCGACGTCTGGGAGGTCAGTGCGGTGGTTTATTGAGTCGAGAGAGAGACATTGAAGGCAAGGGAATGTCCATCCCGTGGCTTCTTCAAGGAATTGACTGAATATGCCACGGAGAGAGAGTTGTTGGAGATGGGGGAGAGATATTTGGAGGTCGGAGGCGGAGCCTAAGGGAACGCTTTCTAAATCCTCGTGCGATTTAGAATCGAAATCGATCTGTGCGCAGAGAATCGAGGGGAGAGAATCGAGCGCCCAAATCACCTTAGGCAAAAGCTCGCATGAGACGTTCCAATGGACTGTGCGTAATGATTTAAGTGTGTAGGTGGCCAGAGTGTCAGCGACCGGTCCGAAGGTTTCTCCCATAGGCACATCGACGATAAAAATCTCTAGATTGGGGCAGCGTTGTACAATGGAGTCGAGTGCCTTGTCTAGGCCTGCCATGGTTGTGCTACGCGTATATCGGCAGACGTGGATTCTTTTTGTCCACCAACCGAGCGATGAAGAGATGGTTGTCGCTGCTGAGGATGACGAGTCAAGGATCCCACATAGCGAAAGAAGGTTCTTCGGCTCATTGAAGAAGAGGCAACGAAACATGAGTTCGGCAGCAATCTTGTGCCATGATTTGCATGTCGATATAATTGCCTTTCAAGAAAGCATTTGTTAGCCTCATTCGTTGATACGTTAGAGAGAAAGAAAATATTTTCGATATATGGAACACTCCTTCCACAAAGGAGTATAAAAGTTCCCATAACTCCCACTGCGAGCCACGATCGCCTTCAATCCACGTGAGTGAGAAACCCAACGCACCTTCTTTGTAGCATAACTGCTTCTTTGAATATAATTTAAACCATCAGAAGGGCGTCTCAACGCCCATTTACTGGTCAAACCTTTGACCCAAATGGACTCCGACATCATAGTAGGCAAGCCATACTGAAAGATTACGTCCTCGTCGGCCGCAAGGTCGAAAATATGAGCCCAAATTTCAGCTGGAAGATCCATATAGGGTACTTTTTCGTGAGAGTCGTAGACTACGCAGTCGTGAAGGGTGGTGTGTCGGAAGAAAGAAACGTTGAGAAGGCGAAGAAGGTGTTAGGAAGGAGGTTCAACGAAACCTCGGTTAGGCGATCGTCCGATGATGTCGTGACGCAACGTGTTTTCTCACGTGTACCTGTCACAGCACCTCATGACATGACGCGTCGCGTCTGCTCTCAGAGTTTGTCACAGCTACGCACTTATATTCGCAATTCTCTGCGCTTGTGAGAACGAATTCGATAGGTGACGATTTCCATATGACACAGAATCATCAGTAACTTTACTCTAGTCCTGTCATCATTGGCATCTAAGGCTCACATTTTCGTTTAGATTTCGGCTAAGACTATGTCCCGTCAGTCACTGAGCACTGAATGCTGACCTATGCTGACTATACCCTACTATACCAACTGGGACCAAAAATATAACCGATGATGCATGAGATTTAGCTGGTCCCCACAAGCGGTGACGCAAGAGCCCAAAGAGCTAGATTAAGATCATCCTAGGCATATATGTGGACATCTAAATCGCCTTAGAATGAATAATGTACATACGATCTCCTAGGACATTATGACATAGAAGTTTTATCCTGGAACACCCTGAGACAACATGAGACAAAGAGGTCGGGAATTGGGTGAAGCGCTGGATGTGTCGTTACCATAGGCGTTCTTGCGCCGTGAACAATAGTCTTGAAGTGGACTAGGGTTGTCTAGGTAGTGGAGCATCCCTGGAATAGGTTTGACTTCTCCACTGTATTGATGATCAGCACTTGAAGCTCAGCGAGCCAGCTTGCGCACGTCTTGCTTGCGCAATTGATAATTCGGTGATCTAAGAGCCTATCCGATGGAGAAGAACAGGGGTTTGTATTGAGGGGTATTGCTAGAAGGCCCGAGTACATGTGCATGATCATTACGATCAGTTACTCGTGAAGAAGATGCGAAGAACGTCGTCGTTGCGGTCTGGCCGTGTGAGTGGCGAAACCAGTTTTAGAAGGGCCGGAAGATGGTTTTGCGCCTGGCGTGGCACAGATCTTCCAAATTGGGATGCAGTCCCCGATGACCTTGATAATCGGTAGGCGCTATTACATCGTCGGAAATAGTCATACAAGACTCATATAAGCAGTTGCTTACAGACCGATTAATAACGTTTGCGCTCACAGCTAAGACGAAATTGTCAGAGAAAAATGCGTCGATAGAATTGGAAGTACCTACAGATCAAATTGGCTCTGAGTTAATATCCGCTTGAAAGGGCATTGTCTTCATTCTTACCTCACTTCTCTCGACACGTCTATCTATATGCAGAAAGCGGTATGTCGGAGGAATCTGATAGGGAAAGAAATGTCTCAATTCTATCGGAGGTCTGCAAGTGATACCCGTCATTTCTTACCGATTCGAACTATTTAATCCCACGAGAACCCACGCGTTCCTGGCAAAAATTATATCACTTGCCGTTGACTGGTATAAAGAAAGCCGTTTTTTCCGATTGAACTGCGTGATCTAGGTCCAAATCAAGGCCATGTGCTTCCCCAACAAGCGTCAAAAAGATAACTTCAGCGACAACGTCAGCCAAAACAAATCCACTACAAAAGGCAGCGCTGCTCCAACCACCCAATCATCCCAACCCGCACCCACTTCTACTGCACCTGTTATACCTCTACCCACAATGGCTCCTGCTAAAATCGCTATCGTTATCTACTCGACCTGGGGACACATCGCCAAGAGTACGTTTCGTTCTTGTTCGTCATCGCCAACGATCGCTAACGATAAGCTTCAGTCGCCGAGGCTGTCAAACAGGGTCTTGAGGCCGCTGGTGGATCTGCTACTATTTACCAGTACGTTGTGCATATCCGATCATCCTTGTTATCGCTCAACATCGTCAACCTAGGGTCGCCGAAACTCTCCCCCAGGAAGTCTTGACCAAGATGTACGCAGCCAAGCTTGACTACCCCGTCCTTGCCCCGGCGGATCTTGTCAAGTTCGATGCATTCCTTCTCGGTATTCCCACCCGTTACGGCATGATGCCCGCCCAATGGAAGGTATGCTTTAAATTTTGAAGATCATGTAAAACATGCTCATTGTCTCTTCGCTTTCAAGGCCTTCTGGGACGCCACCGGCCAGCTTTGGGCATCCGGTGCTCTCTACGGAAAGTACGCCTCCATCTTCTCCTCCACCGCTGGCCCTGGTGGAGGACAGGAGACTACTGCTCTTAACACCATGTCCGTCCTCACTCACCACGGCATCATCCACGTCCCCCTCGGCTACGCCCGCTCTTTCGCTCAGCTCAGCAACCTCGATGAGGTCCACGGCGGTATGTATTTACCCCAGTACTTCGTCGTCATCTAGTTCTGACGAACGCTATTACTGTCCCATTATAGGATCTCCATGGGGTGCTGGCACCTTCTCCAGCAGCACCGGTGCTCGCCAACCCACCGCGCTTGAGCTTGAGATCGCCCAACTTCATGGTAAGGCCTTCTACGAGAACGTCTCCAAGGTCAACTTTTGAGCATGTACTATTATGAACATTAATGTCATTAGTAAATAAGCAATTGTACATAGATCAACAATCCTCTTACACATATAAATATGCTGCGCTTAAGGAGGAGGTCTGAATAGAGAACTGGAGAAAAATCTTACAACGCGTTATTCTCGAGTGCCTCGCACTTGTGCGGCCGTAAATATAGAGAATTATTGATCGCATCGCTACCTAACAATTCACCTGATATGTTACAGCAGAGTCTGAATTCTAGAAGGCCTCTGATTATGTGGGACCATGGTGAGTTGTTGCGTTGCGTCTTGGACGGAGAGAAAACATCTGGGCCGGATGGCGGCCGTCAAGTAAAGCGCATGCTCGAATGATGATGCATATTGTTTGAGAACTGGAGTCACTAAATGAATTCGTGATGAGTACTTATGCTTTATAAGGCCAATACTTCTATTGTACATGCTATACAAGATCGTACACTCCGGGTCAGATTCTCGTATGGTACACCTTGGCTTTCTATACCCCATAGAGGTCCATGAGTAAATGTTAAACTGTCTTCCCCCCTATGGCGTAGATACTAGGCTACGTTACTGTGAAGGATGTCCCAGGGGAACAATTAAAGTCATAGGATGACGGATGTGACATGCTGCGAAACGATGACCTGCAGCTCCATGTCTTGACTTCGTTGGCTCTTGCCCAGATAAAGGTTGGTGGGCTCCTCTTCCCGACCGGCCTTCTTTAAAGACAGGTAAAGTCGGTTGATCATTACGGACGTGAAGCTAGATGTACAGCAAATGGTTAGCGGGATATACCTGGAGCAGAGTCCGCAGTTCGTACATCAGATCAGGTCTGTAGAATAGTCTTGATGAGTTGCGTGAGGTATTTTGAGACGAAGGAGAGCGTACATGGCATTCATCAGCTTTAATCCATTCTAAAGGACCACGTTCAGCAAGTTATAGAAATAGGCCTTGAAAGTGACTAACCCGAGCGACTTGGTTGAATAGGAGCCAGATTAGAGTAGATGAAAATATAGCCATGAAATATAGTATTCCATCACGCTGGATAACGCGTAGCCATGGCTTAGCCCGATACTGTCGAGTGGCGGCAAAAGTCGCGATCAGTGTTGCAATGAACACTAAAGCATCAAAGCTTAGCGCAAGGGACAGATAAATTGTGTCGTATTTCAATCTATGTCAGTAGTTTGATCAGTCCGCCGCAGCGTGAGAGCCAGAAGAGGATACATGCATAGGAGCTGAAGGTGTCAACAGGCAAACTGCACTCGATCATTGTAGGGTCATGTGTCTCGTTCGTAGTATGCAGATCTTCGTACCTTGCAGTTCTTTTGGATCTTCGAAGTTTGCCGGGTCTATGTTTGTGTCGGTGGCTGCGAAAGCAACAGTTGAAAATTTTAGACAGATGTGTGACATGTGAAGTGGAAAACGGGGACATACGAGCACCACTCCCTCCTTTGGACATGATATAGAAAGCGAGTACAAGCTGTGCCAGGATGTGCATGATGATTAAGAGCGCTAGATAGATATTTCTTCTACTCAGGACATACACCCTGCAGAAGGTGTTTGTCAGTGACCGCGGGTACTAGGAGAGATGCGAAGAAGTCTCTCACCGCAAAGCCAGGAATGCTTCCGCGATGGTGAATATAAGAACAGTGTAAACGAACTCCGCGATAGCAAATCGATTACAACTGAGCTATTGAGTAAGTGGAAGGAACGTTGATAGTTGATAGGTGGTGAGAACGAAACACACATCTTGGGAACATTGTTAGAAGAATTCTAGCCAGATCACAAGAGAAAGTGTGCTCACTGAAACAGTCCACGATGGAAGATAATAGGCTGGCAGCTCCGGCCTCAATATCCACGCAATGCACATGCAAACTCTCACGTACAGGTCATAATAATGGTCGAGAAGGCAAGGCTGATGTATCTATTCTGTGCATTCGGTGAGTGCCATGAGATATGGGGAAATTTCAAGCCGTAACCTACTAGAAAGAATAGCGCTGATGCTATGGTCCTGTGAGATAGGCAGCGAGCGTTATAAAGCTGTAACAGAAGCATACCGAGCGTCTGTCCACTTTTCACATTCCAAGCAAACTCAATCTTGTGTCCTGTCAGACTTCCTTTCCAAATAAGCACTGAGAGACATCTCACCTCTGCGGGGAGCGTCAGAAAATAATCGTATACCAGCAATGTGTACGCGGCCGTAAAATATGACTGTGCAGGCAATGATAATTTCAATAGTAATAGAATGGATAAGAAAGATAAAGAGTACCTTGAGTGCGAGGCTTGAAGGTTTTCATTCTTTATCAAAGGTCACGTAAAAAAGAGCAAAAGACGATCATGACTTACATATCAGTTATGTCCTGCACGCCTTGTGGAGTAGTCATGGCTAGCGTTTACTATCACAAAAGTTCTGAAGGAAGAGGGGGGGCAGGAAATGTTGCCAGACGTGAGATACACTTCAATTATAACTTCAGTGGATGGCAACATATATCCAATACCGTCGCATCATAAAGCCCCCATAACGGCATTCGACAATCAGAGTAAGCCTAGGAAAGGAGTTATGGCAATGATTAATATTGGCAGATACCCTGATTGAAAGGGATCAGTATCAACTGCTTCGATTGAACATGATTGAAAGGAAACACAAGAGCTAGTCGAAAGAACAGATGGGGAAACTCTGAGGAAAGCTGTTCTCCTGAATGGACGTATTTAACGGAGGTATCGGATGTTATGCGAGGATACAGACAGAAAAGCAGCGTCGTACTTGTGTTCGATAGATGCGAGAGGTATGAGCTTTGCGTCTGCTAGTTCCATCTCGGCATGACAGCAGAGTCCTGAAAGACAAATCCTCTTGTGTGATAATTCAACGTTCAAAGACGTGGCCTTGATTTATTCCAATTGCAATACACGCGAAGTCCATAGAATATCAATAAAGACAGGTGAGATACCGTGGCAGAACTCCAAGTGTACCTGAACTAAGACGGTGTTCATTATCTGTCCTCAATAGTTAAAAAGCAGCTGACCTTACAGATTACCGCGTCTTTACCTTAATTGACCTGGTCCACTCGTGAAGGCACTACATAGGGATGTCCATGATGGTGAAGTTGAATGAACGAACCCCTGATCCATTGGTAAAGTTCGGCTATCACCGATACCCTAGATATAGACCAGGTAGTGTGGTACGAGGTTCACACACGACCATCGCGACTGTGCTTTTGGTATCGACGAAGATGTTGTTCTCTTACCTGGCTCACAGAAAGGCCTGGTATGTAATTCGTCAGGTCTCATCTAGCTCCATTGACTTTGTGATCTGTACCAAGTGCAAGTAAGCAGGCTGAACGTCAGGACCGTATCAATCAACTGCCTGGACTTTATAAAGAACCCATTGGGCCAAAGGATACTAGCATCCTCACCCAATCAATTTCATCACTTGTTCAGGGTGTTCAGGGAGGGAATATTGAACCAACTGACATTCTAACGGCATATAGCAAACAAGCTCTGCGTGCCCATGCTCGAACGAACTGTTTGACGGAAATCATGATTCTGTCTGCTGAAACGTGGGCAAAGGAGTGCAACAGGAAGGGGCCGCTGGCTGGTGTTCCCGTCAGTTTGAAAGATGTAAGTCTTCATACGCCGTTGAGGTCGGCGTTCCCTAATCCTTTCTGTCTTTCCAACCTTAGACTGTAGGTGTGGCTGGATGGGACTCATCTATCGGGTATTCTGCATGGGCACAGAAGCCTGTGAAGAAGGACTCTGCCCTTGTGCGGCTCCTACGTGATGCTGGGGCTATACCCTACGTAAAAACGAACATCCCAATCACCTTGATGAGCGGTGAATCGTGGAATGACCTATTTGGTAGAACGACTAACCCACATAAATCGACGCATACATGCGGTGGGTCGACCGGTGGAGAAGCGGCACTTCTTGCATTCGGTGGTTCTCGAATTGGAATCGGGACCGACGTTGCAGGATCCGTTCGTCTGCCTGCGCATTGTTCTGGCATCTACGCAATCAAGGCCTCTGTTGGCCGCTTTCCTAGGACAGGAAACTCGACTGGAATCCCAGGACAAGAAGGAGTTGCTCCGGTATACTCACCCATGGCTCGTACACTCGAAGATCTTGCAACATTCTGGCGAGCTGTTGTCAGTATGCAGCCTTGGACATATGACTATGCGGTGAGTAGGAAAACACACTTCATATACATAAATTCATGTCCTCTGACTCCGAGCAGTGTTTGGTAATGCCTTGGGACGATAGTTATTGGATGGCAAAAATCACAGTAGCGGACAGCCGTTCATTTCGATCCAT
The DNA here is from genome assembly GCA_018220975.1 of Tephrocybe sp. 9980TJB. Classification (NCBI taxonomy): domain Eukaryota; kingdom Fungi; phylum Basidiomycota; class Agaricomycetes; order Agaricales; family Lyophyllaceae; genus Tephrocybe; species Tephrocybe sp. 9980TJB. The sequence goes on from JABAJU010000132.1 coordinate 40,730, forward strand.
TGCAAAATGGGGGGTTTTATGGGATGATGGTAATTTCTGTCAACTTGCCATCCTGTGTCTATAACTTTTTGGTAACTTGCCTTAGGAATGATTGTACCTTCTCCGGCCTGTAAGCGTGCTTTGAAGATCGCCGTCAACACTCTACGTAGACATGGTCATGAGGTGGTTGATCTGTGAGAGTGCACTTCATTCAACGCAGCGAATGTGTGATAACTTCTTTGTATTTTCACTAGGCATCCACCTAGCCCTTATGAAGGTTTCAAAATAGCTTCCCAACTCTTGATCGCAGATGGAGGTAACGGAGACTTCATATAATTTCACACTTCCTGACTTTGATACCCCCTGAAGGACGAACTGCAATGCAACACTTTACGACTGGGGAATCAAATGACGCTGGCGTTGTGCAAGCACTACGTATGTCATCTCTTCCCGGCTGGTTACGTCGTTTGTATATATGGTACATTCGCTACATAAAGCGCGATGAGATTTACGCTGGTATCCTCGATGGCTTCCACGAGCGAAACGTTTACGATTACTGGCCCCTTGTTGCACAGAGGGAGGATTATCGGAGGCGCTGGTTCGAGATGTTAGAGGAAGAAGGTCTGGACTTTGTGTTGACTGTCCCGCATTCCATGCCAGCTCTCCCTCACAATGGCATGAAGGATGGAGTGAAAGCTTTCGGATATACGATGTTGTTCAATCTGGTCAGACGATTTATATGATCGCCCTAACTGCAGCTGATATCTAAGTACTCCATAGCTTGATTATTCTGCAGGAGTGCTTCCTGTCACTCATGTAGATTCGATGGTGGACCAGCTTCCTGACGACTTCAAACCGCGAAATGGAATTGAGAAATCTGTCTATAAACTGTATGATGCACAGGCGATGGATGGACTACCTGTGGGTGTACAAGTTGTGGGAAGGCGACTACAAGAAGAAAAGGTCCTCTGGGGAATGGAACAAATCGAGGATGGGTTAAAGTACGATGGAATCGCCTATAATCCTCTTGATCTGTAGATCGATACCCAAGACAAGTCAATTGCATGTAAATTGTACCAGTACTCTGTATTCATAGCGACAACCTTACGACGATTAGGAAGTAGGAGGTTTCGGTGTATCTTGAATAACATTTCTGACACCCTGTTTCCAAACGGCCATCTCCTTCTCAAGTGCCACAATCCCCTCTCGGACTTCTTTCCCAACCTGTCCACCCTCATTCCACGCCCCAAATCCTACAAGCAACTCACTCCGCGCACGTAACATTTTTTCCAGTGCAAGCTTCAGCCGCGGAGGCCCCGAAGGTGGATATAATAGTGCCGCCTCTGCAGGTAATGCAGCTTGGCGCGGCGACGGCTCGTCGACAGCCAGGAGTTTACCGAGTTCTGCGAGCGCAATGCCCCGGACGGGATGGCCATATGGAAGCACCGCTGACAAGCCCGTGCTTGCACGAGTCGTCGCTCGAATTGCATCGTCCAGGGAGTCCTGCGTTAGCGGTGTGGGGAGAGAATCAATGAGGAGGGATTGATGGAGACGAGAGAGAGCAAGGAGGGGATGGGAGGAGGATGGGAGTCCAGATGATATCAGGATCGGAATCAGATTCGTCGTTAACTGCTGAGCTTTGCCTGGGTCTGATATGATACATGTTAGAGGTTGGCAACACAATGAGATGGACATATCTACCTTTGAATTGAAGAGCAGTCGCCTTGTCGAGAGCTTCCTGACCAACGTGAACAGCATCAAGTGCGGCCTCCGTATCTTTCAGAACAGACAGACACTTGTCGCATTGACATAAACTGCTGTCTAAACAGATGGTTAACTCAGCATTAATTAAAGAAGAGTTATCTCAAAATAATACCTTCAATAGGCATTGGGCACATGCCGCCGCATTTTTTAGGGCAGAGCACAGACTCTCGGACATCAACAGCTCCCATGCCATTGTTGCATAAAGTACATAGACACTCAAAATTATATGTTTCTTGCAATGACTTCTGGCGTAAAGATTTTGGAAGGGTTGTATCAATGTATGACGTCAAGACCTGCCACAATCAGAATTAGAAATTATTCAGCGAAGAACGGGTAGGTTACCTCTTGACCAGGTTCGATCTTGCGCAGTGCAATGACTTGCATCAACGGCTCCTGAGTAGACACCGAGTCGGAAGAACGGGGAAACACGACAACTGCGTTGGGGTCACAGGAGTGATTGATGAGAGCGACTGTTGGAGAGACTGAGGCACCGATTGGTGTTAAGGTTGGCGTTGTAACAGAGAACGTGTTGGTGATGAACTTTAATTATTTTAGCCAATATCATGAAGATAATATAGTAAGAATATGGACGCACCCGAGACGTAATGTCAACAACATCCTTCGGCGAGTTGAGGTCGAAATTACTGAGCTGTTCCGGAGAAGTGATTCCCAAGTACCGCACAAGCGCATGTGAGAGATGGGTATGCAACTCAAACGACGACGTCTGGAGAGATTCTCTGTCTGCACGATCATTGAGATTATATAGAACTGTGGTCGCAGATTACGCACGCGACTGTAGAGCATCGATTTCTTTAGCCTAGACAGAACCATCAGATAAAGTTAAAACCAAAAGGTAACCACATACCCAGATGCTATCAAGTCCTTTTTTCTGGCGTGTCCACATAAGACGGCCTAAACATCTGACAGCGTCACTGGGTACCGCCAAGTCAGGCGATGGTGCGGCCTTAGACCATTCCTGAAGTGCTGAACATTCTCGTTTATGATTCGACCAGTCTTTTGTCTGGCATTGCTGTGATAGGAAAGCAGAGGTCAGGTAATGTCGCTACGGAGACGACGTGGAAGTAGACGTAGACATACCGAATCGCAATACCACACGACGCGGCAGATCGTGCATCTCTTTAATCCAATTTTTGAAGCAGGCCCGAAACAGTTCGAACAATAAGAGTCGAGATATTGATTCGACAAGACTGCGATGTGTGGTTTCACAGCCAACAAGATGTCGCCTATTAATGTAATTTTTCTCAGCGAAAGCACATGTGGCCTAGGCCAAAAGAAATATGCACATACCCGGCTTATACTGGGCCTTGCTCCACAATCCCCTACCGCTAATCTCTGAAGTCCGAATTTCGATATTTTGAGGCAAAGAACGAAAAAGTCCATCGACATCTTTCAACTGTAAGTTCTGGCCTTCATCGGGAGAAGGCTGTAAAGGAGGTGTACTTGAGGAAGATTGAGCTGAATTGGTCGATTTTACATACGATTTAGCTTTTGACTGGCGCGATGTCCGAAGGTCTGCGAAGGATGACATGGTGCCCAGTTTTGGTGGTGGAAAGAAATTAACGCGACAGTCACGTTGCCCGTGTTGTAGGGGTGTGAATAACATACCGGATTGGGTGGCAACTTTCTCATTCTCCCTTTGCAATCAATGCAAATGCTGAGAGTGAAGCATTTCTTCGATTTACATTAATAACCATACATTAATTTGTTATGAAGATCTTTGGCCTATCTGAAGCTGCCAAAGCCGATCCAAGCCTGATATTTTCCGAGGCCGCCTCTTGGCCCCAAGGGCAAATGATCAATACAATGTTGCCAGATACGCAGGTTACAACCAATATTATGAGACCAAAAGTCCGTTACGCTTCATCTCGTTTCAGTTAATGACAGCCCCAGTGAGGCGTTCATGGACCAAGTCTGCAACTGTGGGCCCATGAACCGGAATTGATGCTGGAGATTAAAATTAGTCAGTCACAATAACGGACATGCTGCAACGGCATGCTTACTACTGTGGAATTCAGGACCATAATTAATACCCTGAGCATAATGATAGAAAACGTCAAGCTAAATTTTAACAGGCGCAACGGATCTGCAAGATACATACCTTGTACCAGTCTCCTTCTCCATATAGTTGCGCGGTGTCATTCCAAATTGTATAGTACTAGTATAAAGTTTGTCAGACTGGGTAGCAGAACACAGATGACTTTCGTACTTTGTGACCCAAGTTACGAGCAAGGATTTCGTAGTCATGGATAAAGCCTGGCGGGAGTTCAGCGATAGTCGTAAAAGAGAAGTAAGAAACGTACTGGAGGGCGAGAAAATCTCTATAATAGTAGACCGAGGCGAAGGAGGCATGAAAAGTTGATGCTAAGCAAAGGTCAGCGAAAGATAATCCCAGTAAAAGTTAATACTGACTGTCAATCCATTTCCATGAACGCCTATAAGAATCTGATATATAAGAACGATGAGTTCGAAGAGTAAAACAGAGTCGCTGTCCAACACACCGTCGAACGCGCCACCACTTCGATCTGCTGCTCCATCGACATCTTCTCCATCTGCGCAACATACACTTGGCATTGCCCACTCCACTCGAGTTCCTTCAGGGCCTTCACCAGGTTATCATGGTCCTCCTCTGTCAAGTGCCTATTACCGCCTTGGCGAATAATGTACGTGACGAATGGCATCTCCGATACAACCTTGGACGGAGACACGATTTTACCACGGCCATCAAGTTCGGGAAGATACCCAAGGACGTTTTGCACTGTTATCCTCCGCATGGGTTCCCAGAAGTTTGCTGCGGCGTCGATGGACATGGTTGACGAGATCATTTTGAACCAGGATCTTGACAATTCGCTGGAAGATTTGGCACGTAAGGAGTTAAACTTTCAAAAGTCAAGGATGACCACATACTGCGTATGAGCTGCTACTCGAGATATGATCATTGCGCGCTCAAAAACAAAGGTTTTATCGAGTATGGCAAGGTCGTCCCATTGATCTGCATTTTCGATACTCATCGAAGGGAAGGTGGCTCTCATGAGACCTGCATTGAGACCTGGTTTGTCCCGCCATTCCTGGCCGAATATGTGCTGCAGAATGAATGATCATAAGTATGACGCAGCAGAAACAGGTGAAATGAGAAGTTACCGGAAGAAGAACGCGAGATGTAAAAGAAGAGGCCGACGAAGTACCCACGAGCGTGGAATATACTCTCCATGCTCCAAGGATGATCTCTCCCCACCAATGATAGAAATGCTAAAGAAGGGGCACAGTTAGCGCAGTGGTCCGCAGATATTCGACTTTAAACGCACGTTCATAAATTGCTCTGTATCATATGCAATTAGCGTGAATCCCTTCATGACTAACGCTCTCTCTCCAAGAATCTCCTTTGCCTCCATCGGATCAATGATTTGCAGTTCCTAGTAGGAATTTGAGTGCTGGCGTTGGAAAACGTGTGAGGTCGCAAACGCACCACATCTGTTGGATCCAGGTCATGACCAGGGCCTATGTCCAAAGGACGCGATAATATATGTTTCCGCGCTGGGAAAGCAGAGGGCATCGAGGTTACAATATAAAGTGTCCCTTTCCTAAGATACAGCCGGTCTAGGAGGCTAAAGCCGTACACTAGATCATCCCCAGGGATTGTCGTTTCAATCGACGTTGAATCATCGAATTGGGGCGTCACGGTACCAACGATACTGGTACTGGGGTGTGAGACCAGAGGCAGCTTCTCATGCCATTCCTTCAAACTCTCCCTGATGTCGATGTCTTCCCTTGAATGTTGCAGATGGTATATCCCAATAAATAGCAGGAAGAGGAGGACAAGATATGGGAAATTGCGACGAAACAGAGTCATTTCGTTTCAACCAACGAACCAGTCTCGTGGAAAGGATGGTGGGCGAGAACAGGGTGCATAGGCATGCTCAACATATTTCCCAATTCAGCTTGAAATGTGACGATTCTCGGTGGTCATCATACATCAGTGACAGGCACTGTAGATTCATGGTGGCCTCAGGGCTTAGTTCTTGACAAAATGTGCACGTGCCCCCAGTCTCCTTGATTGGAACACCACTCAGGCTGTCACAGCACTCGTGGTCGGGATGGCGTCTATTCTATCTCTATCGCAAACGACGTGCTATTCCCAATGGCACATAATTCTCATGATAGTCCAGCCGAGAGATCCTCTCGTGTAACCGATCGAAATCGAAGAAATACCTCAGCTCGTACTGACCATGTAGACTCCTTGCAAGGTACCGAAGCATCTAGGTCGCAGCACGATGGCACCGTTAGGTGGTCGCCTCTGGTAGCAGTCAGGACCATATCGGCACCTCATCCTCGTTCTCATTCTGTTTCGTCCAGTGATAGTAGCATGTACGGTCGTTCACAAGGTTCCAACCAACAGCGTGGCGTCCCCCATGAGAGCATACAACTACCAATTCGACCCCTCGGCCCCGATGTCCCTACCACGTATACTACTTCCTGGCCAACAGAGGTTGAACCTCCAATGGTGGTAGTTCCGCCTAGCGTCGGACATACTCGCTCTCCTTCCAACTCGTCAAGCAACAGTACTGCGCATGGTCGCTCGCGATCTGCCAACCGGCACCATAATACTCATCCTCCAAGCGTGCAAGTGCCATTAACATCGTATACTACCCCTCGTACAGCAAAGTAAGTGTCGCCCCGAGTCATACTTTTATTCAACTCACCCCATGTATCTGCCCCTAGTCCTGGTCGTGTTCGCAGCCAGTCTATCTACCCGGGTGATACTGCGTCGGACCACTCACATAATTCTCGGCGGCAACACATCACAGACCGAACCAGCGCACAAATGCCTGAGCCTTCCTTTCTGCGGTTGTCTTCTCCCGCGTATGATAATCCTGGTGCACTACGATTAGAAGGGCCCCATGAGCCAAGCCACGTTGTCAATTTTGTCAATTCACAACCTGAGCCTATTTTTCCTGGGTTCCCCAATGAAGGCACCCTTCCTCCTGGTCTACCCGCAGAGGCTCCTCGTGACTCAAGCTACGTTTTCAATTCACAACCTGGGCCTATCCTTCCTGGGTTTCCCTATGGAGGCACACCTCCGAGTCCGGTTATACCCCCCTCCGGCCAATCGCCCGACCAGACTTTCAACTTTGGACTGAATATGGAACACGAACATCCAGGGCTGAACTTTACCCTCGGCATCGATCACCACGACACAGTACCCATCTATAGCACCTTTATGAATACCGGAGCGAACTTTATTACCCATTCTCTTCCAATTTTACCGCAAGAAACTTACCACACGGTGCTCCTACGTCTGCCTTTGTTCTACCACGATCGTGTTGCGAATATGTTCAAGGATTTGAACGTGGACATGCCAGAGCTGGTAGGTCTGGCGCTGCAGGGAATGGTTCCCGCCCCCCTGAAAGAACTAGAGGAGATAAGCCCCGCTAGCGCGAATCTTAAGGTCACGTGGGAGGATTTTATCGATTCTCTGTTAAGGGAATGGAAGACACTAAACATTATATCCGCTTTGCTGCTCTCGTGAGTCACTTGCCCTTATTTTTCCTATTTATCTATTTATCGATCAATTGTGTCACTTCTTTCTCGCAGAGCCATTCTCACCCTTCTCCAACTCGATGGCGCAGGTTCTGATCCAATCACGCGCAACTGCGCATTGGTTGCACTTATCTGCGCGCTTGTGAGCCTGCTTTATGGGTGTATTTTCATCATCCGGTTTGCATCGATGCGAAAGACTTACACCGCTTTAAAATGGGCTCAGGTATGACCTCAGCTTCCTAAAGTATTTACCCCCCTCATTAACATTATTTTCTACAACGGTAGATGGCCCAGCAAACGAAAACTTTGGGTTGGTGGAATATTTGGGTTCTTCTTGCCATGCCCGCAGCGTGGCTAGCATGGTAAGCATACGCAACCTCGTTCTTAGGTCATTTTTTCTGACTTCTTCAGGTCAATGATACTATTTATTATATGTATCATGACCTTTTCCTGGCGCACAGGCACGGATGGTCTTGAGGTATCGTCCTTTTTATCTGGTTATGCTAAACTTGCCGTCCGCATCGTCATCTCCTTCGTCCTCGCTCTCGGAGCTATCTGTTTCGTTCTTATCATGAACACACTGCGACAATACGGCAGTTCTATGAGCAAGCAATTCAGAGCCGAGTTAGAGCGTATCATGCCGACTAAAGGCTCGAGACGTTTCAAGAAGTACACCTTTCCAAGTCACACACCATTCGTCGTCCCTGATAATGATGATGTGAATAAGCCAGCTACTCCCTCTGCGTCATCTCCGTCCAAATCCAAGTGGTTCCAGGCGATAAAAGCCATTTCCCTTAACCGATCTGGATCAATCTATGAATTCATGCCCAAATATCTTGATGAGCGGGGTTTTACGCAAGGTGATTGGCATACCTTTGTCACTGTAAGTATCCCCTTTACCTCCTCAATTAATGTAGCCTTTGACGACCTCGTTATAATCTTTAGGAAGTTAGTCAAACCTGGGCATGGGCTACCTCCGGCGCACTCGATGGCAGTGGCGAATCGAAGCCCGAGGAGATCATCGTGCAATTACTAGACAAGTGGAACGACAAGTATTTCCAATCGCGTGCCACATTGGCAATTCTCTGCCACGAGTCTCTCGATCCTGATGTTCATTCAACTCTCTTGGGTGTATACATCGTGGATATAACCCCGGTTGACGAGGGCGCGTCAATCTCAGTCCAAGAGCGCCTTGGGTTATCTCCCAGTGGCCTAAGCCGTCGGATCGTCATCCCGTTTGAACAGGCGGGGTCAAAGGAAAAAAGTTCCAAGGCAGGTTCGACGGGGACAGACGGAAGCCCCCGCGTCTCAACACGAGAAGGCAAAGTTGGATCGCCTAGGACACTCAGCATGGCTGATCGTAGCCACAGTGCGGGAAATTCTACTTCAACCTCGTCGCCGCCTCGAACAGGTGAACGTAGAAGGCCAAGCCCAATAGCTGTGAGTTCGCGGAATCATCGATCGAGGTCGCCAAGCCGTCTTTCGAAGTCAGCCCAGTCTCGGCACAATAACAGCAAAAATTGAAGAAGGTATTTTATGTTTCCCTCCCCTGCTCGACGTACATAACATCTTAATTGCGATACACTAGAAACAATTGGAGTGGGTTGTTCCTGGAAGAAGTACGCCAACGATACCGATGTGTTTCCCTGAGTGAACGAGCAAGATGGAAATTGCGAAGAAACAGATCGGTGCCATCGGCATCAATGCAATGAACCTGTCTTGTGAAAAGGATGGCCACTAGATCGAGAGCAGGGTGTGCATAGCATATTTAACACAGTATTTCCCAATTCAGTTTGAAATATGACGATTCTCAGATCTCAGGTTCCTTGATAAGGGCCATCACAGTGCAACATTTCTTCAAGCTTGGCGAAATGTGCACACGCCTTCAGTCTTCTTGATTGACAACTTCACAGTATTTCTAACATATTCACGCAGGATGAGGCGCTTTCTCTACCTCAATGTCGCTTCAATTCCACATAAACCCAGTTTTGTTGCTGCCCGCCAGCACCACTCGGACGCAGACCTTTGCCTCGTATCAATCAGAGTTCAGAAGCACGCTGAACCAGTCACGTTTCACTACTTCGCCTGGCATTCGCACTTCTGTATCCTACTCAGACGAGTGCGTTTAACACACAACACCACTTGCAGACTGCCAACCACCGACGTAAAACCCATCGTCATTCCTTTCTGCGGTGGCTTTCAAAGGTTTTCCGTCGTGCAGGGCCAGCAGAGGGCTCTTAACATACAATCTATACTGCACTATCTCATGAAGACATCTCCCGCAACGCCAATTCCGATGGCAGATTACCCATCTATGTGATTTTCATGAACGCAGGAGCGCATTTTATCACCCAATCTCTTCCGACTTTGCCACGAGAGACTTACCATACGATTCTTCTACGTCTGCCTTATTATTACCAGAATCGTGTGGTGAGTGTATTCGAGGATTTGGACCTAGACATGGGGCCGGAGCTGGCAGGTATTGCACTCCTGGGAATGATTCCTGCACCCCTGAAGGAACTGGAGAAAATAAGCCCCCCTAGCGCGAATCTCAAGGTCACTTGGGAGGATTTTATCGATTCTCTGTTAAGGGAATGGAAGACACTAAACATTATATCCGCTTTGCTGCTCTCGTGAGTTACTTGCCCTTATTTTTCCTGTTTATCTATTTATCGATCAATCGTGTCACTTCTTTCTTGCAGAGCCATTCTCACCCTTCTCCAGCTCGATGGTGCAGGTTCAGATCCAATCACGCGCAACTGCGCATTGGTTGCACTTATCTGTGCGCTTGTGAGCCTGCTCCAAAGGTGGTTCTGTGAGGTGGCAAGCGCCCGAACTATTTGACACAGAGAATAGTGAGGCAGTGAAGAACACTGTGGCGAGTGATGTGTACGCTTGGGGGTGTGTTGCCTTCAAGGTGTGCTCCGCCTTACCCTGTCATTGGATATAGCACTCTTCGAAGTCAGTTATTTACTGGCAAGGTTCCTTTTTATGGTATTCAACACGACACTGCCATTATTCTTCATGTAAAGTCGGGCGGCCGTCGTACTTGTCCACCATCTTTAAGTCAGCCCTGGAGAACCTGGGGCTTGACGCAAGAAATCTGGTCGCTCATGGAACAGTCATGGGAGAGTCAAGCCGTTCAACGACCTCCCCCCGCCGAAATGGACAAACGCCTTGAGACTGTGCTCTCTAGTGATACCCGTCAGATACTTGGGACTTCTATGCTCACCTCGGAGGCATTTCGTCGCCAAGTTCGGAATGAGTCTCTCGAGATGTCAACTGTTGTAGTGTTCAATCTCATTTTGGATAACACGTCAGACATAGATAACAATACAGGGAATCTCTATCCTTCACTAACCGCAAGACGGAAACACCTTGGCTTGACTGAATGGCTGGCCTGTAACCTGTTTGACTTAACTATTGAACTAGATGGCAGCAAAAGTACCAAGCCTGGCGTCGAGCCTGATAGCGGCACATCTCTTGGCTCTTGGTACCGGGACCTCAAGTTAGGCCTGTTTGGGCTGAGAACACTATCTAGCAGTGAAGAATATATATAATTAATGCTGGTATGTACATGATGACTTTTGAAGCGTTCGATCTGATTTTGGATAACGCGTCAGACATCGATTACAATACTAACCACTTAAAGCTTAAGAATTGGCCGATTCTTGATGATATATACTCATACGTCGTCAAACACCTGTAAATGGCCCACGCGCACGGCGGTGAGCGGGGTTTTCCATGTTCTTTACCGCCGGGGCCGACTTTGCGAACTCGCCCCACCAGTCATGGTCGACAGCGGTACGATGACGAGATACGGCCCGTGCCGACGCTTGACTGTAATGAGGGACGAAAATTCGCCACTTAGTTAAATAATAATAATAATTGACTTGGACTGCGACGGAACGCACAATCTCGTCTACCAAGGTACCATTGGGACGGTTGATGTACAAGCTAACCATCGACTGTAACCCCTTGAGCTGATACTCCTTCAACGTGCCACCAACAAGTAACGACGGCTGCTTGGTAACCTTCTAGGAAATACGGTGCGCAATAGCATAGTAATCCACCTTCCTCTTATCTTTCATCGCCTCCTCATCCCGCGCGCCAAACGTGGCCTCAGTAGTCGGCTCATCCTCCTGCTCATGACACCACTTCCCACTTCCAACTCACAATCATTTTGCTGCGACACCACCGCCTGTGCCAACGAATCAAAATACGCATCCGTCTGCCTCAATAGATGCGTAATCCTGGTATCCTTCGCCGTATCAATAAGCTCCATATACGCCTCCTCCTCATCCGCCTTAAGCGGCCTCAACCTGCCCTTCGGAATCCACTCAATCCGCTTCTACTCTTCCTTCTCCATATCTCGATGGAACATTAGCACCGCACGGCCCACACGCGCAATCCTATCCTGGGCGGCGCGGTTGGAAGAAAGGATCTTGCGCCCGTGCGTGCAGATAATGTTGCTTTGCACGATGTGCTTGCGCTCCGCCTGCTTCGTCTTGCGCGCGTCGCGGATCGTGACCCCTGGGCTTGCGCATCCACCGGAAGTCGATGCGGTTCAGAAAGCCATCGCGCTGTTTCCCAAGCAGACTCAGGGACGAGTGTTCTATGACCACGCGAAGCTGGCCGTGTGAGGTGCTGCTGGCTTGGATGAGTGTGGAGATGATGTTACTATTCTAGACTTTGAGTTGAGGGGCTGTCGTCTTTCTCTTTATTTATGCTTTCGTGGTGGTCGAAGCCGTCGTCGAAGGAGTCGCCCGTGGTTGAGGAGGAGCTTCGAGCTTGGATACGTCGGTAGATAGGTGCTTCGATGAAGCGGTTTCGCTCGTCGAGGATCTGGTGAGTGTCGAGGCCAGCATGCATGACAGTAGGTACGAGAAGCTGGGGTGAATGAGACGGGAGTCTGACTGAGGTGGGATGGATTGAGGGCCGGGGTCAGAAGTCAGGGAGATTAGTGTAGGGCCATTTGTATGGTTAACTGCAGGTCTGCCTTGGACTGAAGTGACATGAATAGAGTTATTAATAGAGATCATGAGATACAGACCTTGTGAAACATGTATTTGAGAAGCTGGTCGTCCTCTTCTGTTCACTTCTGAGCTCTGCCTCCATGCCGCGACTTCTTGACGTCAAATTGAACAACTTGGCCCTCCTCTCATTCAATTTGGATTTAGTCTAGAGCTAGGCCAAATAAGAGTACGGTGGGGCCAGGAAATGCATATATGGTCTAGCGTAAAATGGTGATGTAGAGTAGCTGAGTGAAATGTCAATTCGTCTAAACAACTAAGCGACCTTGGAATCAGCCTCCACTCCATCTATTCTGAAGAGTTCATCAACATCTCTAGTCCTCATACTTGGCAATCTGAGTACAATTCGTAGACTAAGTATGTATCATTGAGGTACTATGTGTGCCCGTTTTCGTGTAATTATCGTGTCCCCACCTCTCGATCCGTTCTGTCATCTGCATCGTGGGCGCCAACGTCAAGAAATCATACTCGCAAGGGTAAGTTCCCTTACAGAGCCCCCAAGATGCCGTGTTGCTCATGCATTTGTCTGTTCTACCCAATTAGGAATACCAGTGACTTTGAAGTGGGTAGGAGCGGAAGAGGCAAGGGCTTTTTGCACTTTTTGCAATTTGCCCGTGGCAATAGAGCGTATATCGAGAGTTTTGATACACATAGTAACCCTTCCCTTGCATCGTAACCGTTTCTTACATGCCTTGTGAGGTTTTTGTACATGCATGACGAGATGAGTCAATGATACCTAAATATGGGTGTCCATGATGCAAGCCCTATGATCAAACCAATCGCACCACATCGATTCCGCAGCAACACCCTGTGTCCACGGTACATCTTCCTCTCAACCATCGAGCACACCATGTCCGACGTCGATGAAGCCGCCAAACTTCGCGCAAAATACAAACATTTCCGGATTCTCGTAATCGGCCGTGCCAATGCTGGCAAAACTACGCTCTTGAAGCGTGTGTGTAACACGACCGAGGATCCGTGTATCTACGACGAGCAGAACAAGACATTGGTGTGTTTGCCTTTTTATCCTCGTCAACATTTTGACATTCATTGGCGATCTAGCTGGAGCCAATACTGGGGGTGAATGAGCGCTTTTTAAATTAATGTTGCATAGCTGACAGCCTCAATAATTAGCGAGGGAATCATGACATTGAACGCTCGTTTACTTTCAAAAGCAACCCACATTTTATCTTCCATGACTCTCCTGGATTTGAAACTGGTGATGAGCGCCAACTGAACCAAGTCTTGTCTTTCATCAACGAGCGTGCAATGGCCACGGATGTCAATCAGCAGCTACATGCCATCTGGTTACTGCATTGGTCTCATTTACTAGCTTCATTAAACTTATTGGATTGTTAATCAGGTTCTGCTTGAAGCTGGAGAAGGCGAGATTTCTATTGGAACTAGAAAGGCAATTCTTTGACAATGTGGAGAATGGTGTGCATTCAGCCTTTGTGTCACATCTCCTATTGACATGGGACCTTATAGTCCCTGTGATTGCAATTTTCACCAAGTTTGATGACTTTGTCTGCCAATTTTATGATACAACCTTGAGCTATGATGAAAATCGGAGGAGTGCAGAAATGACACTAGAGAATCTCATTGCACCATTATCTGGTTACAACTTTCCTCCCAGAGCAAATATAACTATGGAAGGTTTGTTTTACAGGACTTTAGCATACTGGCATTTGATAAATTATGCACAGCAGCTTTGAACAAAGATGATGAAAATCATCAAGAGCAGGTTATCAGACTAATTGAGAAAACTGCTGATTCTTTAGACAATTTTGCTTTGAAGAAGTTACTTGTATCAGTGCAGAAGAACAACTTGAGATTGTGCATTCAGTATGCTGTTAAATAGTGGGTATATTTCTTATAAGCATAACAGAGATCAAATATATATCTAACTGAATTATAGTAGTTCCTTCATGCAAGAAAATATAACATTGGTTGGTATTACTTGAGATCAAGGATGGCCCTGCTTGATCAAAATTTTCAAAGCAAGAGATTGTAGTGGACTGCATAGAATGGTTCCCTCACATGATAGTAAGTTGATTGTCTAATAGGCTTTCTGAGTCTTAGTCGTTGATTTATGAATTGAGTAGAATAAGGTAAAGATGCTAGAAATATTGAAAAGGTGTGATGTGTTATTTGATAAAATATGTGTATATTTAATAAAGACTCTTGAGTTTATAGGTCACTGATTTTTAATATCAAGACCCATGTATGAGACATATTTATCTGCCTGCAAGAACTAACTATTGAGAACATCATAGAATGTGAGATTTTCTATCAGCAAACAAATAAGAGAATCTAACTTGGTAAAAAAGTATGTATGTGATTCAAATGTTTAAAGGTTCAAACCTTGGATGAGAGAGAAATTAATATGTCTAGGAGGTAAGTAGACCTCTTCTGTGCCTGAAGCGTTAAGGTTATTCTAACTATGTGTGTAGGAGGTGAGTTGACATTTGCTGGAAGCTAGACTGCTAGCAAGGTCATCTGACAATGTGCCTAGCAAGTAAGTTAATCTCTGCTGGGCCTGAAGCTAGACTGCTGATAGAGTGTTCTGACAATGTGTATAGCATGTGAGTTGATCTCTGCTGGGCCTGAAGCTAGACTGCTGATGGGGTGTTCTGACAATGTGCCTAGTGGGTGAGTTGATCTCTGCTGGGCCTGAAGCCAGACTGCTGACAGGGTGTTCTGACAATGTGCCTAGGATGTGAGTTGACCTCTGCTGAGCCTGAAGCTAGACGTCTGACAGGGTGTTCTGACAATGTCCTAGCAAGTGAGTTGACCTCTGCTGGGCCTGAAGCCAGACTGCTGACAGAGTGTTCTGACAATGTGCTTAGTTGGTGAGTTGACCTCTGCTGGGCCTGAAGCTAGACTGCTGACAGGGTGTTCTGACAATGTCCTAGCAAGTGAGTTGACCTCTGCTGGGCCTGAAGCTAGGCTGCTGACAGGATGTTCTGACAATATGCCTAGGATGTGAGTTGGCCTCTACTGGGCCTGAAGCTAGGCTGTTGACAGGGTGTTCTGACAATGTGCCTAGGATGTGAGTTGACTTCTGCTGGGCCTGAAGCTGGACTGCTGACAGGGTGTTCTGACAATGTGCCTAGGATGTGAGTTGACTTCTGCTGGGCCTGAAGTTGGACTGCTGACAGGTTGTTCTGACAATGTCCTAGCGAGTGAGTTGACTTCTGCTGAGCCTGAAGCTAGACTGCTGACAGGGTGTTCTGACAATGTCCTAGCAAGTGAGTTGACCTCTGCTGAGCCTGAAGCTAGACTTCTAACAGAGTGTTCTGACAATGTGCCTAGTGGGTGAGTTAACTTCTGCTGGGCCAGGAGCTAGACTGCTGACAGGGTGTTCTGACAATGTGCTTAGTTGGTGAGTTAGCCTCTGCTGAGCTCAAAGCTAGACTGCTGACTGGGTGTTCTGACAATGTCCTAGCGAGTGAGTTGACCTCTGCTGGGCCTGAATCTAGGCTGCTGACAGAATGTTCTGACAATATGCCTAGGATGTGGGTTGGCCTCTGCTGGGCCTGAGGCTAGGCTGCTGACAGAGTGTTCTGACAATGTGCCTAGGATGTGAGTTGACCTCTGCTGGGCCTGAAGCTAGACTGCTGACAGTGTGTTCTGACATGTTCTGGGCATGTGCTTAGATTGTAAGTTAATCTCCACTGTGCTTGAAGCTAGGCAATTGACAATGTGTTTAGAATGTGAGTTAACTTCTGCTGTTCCTCAAGCTAGAATGCTGACACTTGACCTGACAATGTGCCAAGTGGGTGAGCCAAACTTTGCTTTGTACATAAATCAAACATAATAGGACTCTAGTGCTTACTTGCTATTCCTTTATTTCTTTCAGATGATTGAAAAAATAGAAGAATGCATGCTTAGTAACATTCATAACAGCATCAATGTAAGCCATATCAAGTTTAACATTTTGTGATAGACCTTAAAGTCCCCTCAAAGCAACATCATCTTTTTTTCTTCTGTGGTTTGTTTAGTTTTTCTATTACTTCTCTCTTATTTATTTTTTATATATAGCTCTTCTGCTTTGTTTAGACTGCTCTTTCAGATTCCAACTCTCTCCTGTCTTCAGAGAAAACTTTGAAAACTCTCTTAACTTGTACCAAATTCATGGCACAAAAGATTCAGTAGAAGAAGCACTTAATGGCAATATAGAAGATTCATTTTCTACAGTGGCATCTCAGTCTACCCTTGTTCAAATCCTTCTCAATCATCAAATTTGTATGTTTTTCTTTCTAATATTTGCATTGAATCATATTTTTAACATCATACTTCTACATTAGCTGAATCTAATACTACTATTCATCCTGATTTATTTCAGGTTATAAAATCACCAGCATCACCTACTCAAAGGAGCTTTTTCAAGGCTATTCAATATATTTTTCACATTAAATAATTTGTAACATATGACAAGATGCTCTTTATAAGTTGTTTGCAAGTTGTTTACTCAAATATGACAATCTAAATCAGCACTTGAGTGTCAAATATAGTCCAACAATCAAGACACAATACTATCTTACCTTCAAATTCTCAGACATCATAAACAAGGTATATATATAATAAATTGTACAGGACTAGATGACTAATAATGAAGATAACAAAACTATAAACTATCTAGTTAACTTTGAAGTAAAAGACAGAGCAAAATGATCAAACTACTATATATACATTCCTTTTATCTGATGAGCTCTTTCACAAGCCACATACATATATAACTGTAATACATTGATGATCATCTCTACTGATTTGTGTATGTATGAAGCTATATGCAAGTAAACATAGTGTCATGCATATAACCGAGTGCATTACAGTCCCCCTGGTCCAATCTAAATTCCATATGGAGTCTATCCGGATTCCTGGTATTGTCCACATAGAGTCTATCTGGACTTTCTCTGAACTTTTGTATGAATTTACAGCCATTTACATTTTTTTGTATTGATCTGTAGTTCAGGTTGAGTCCAGGTCAGGTCCAGGTAAAGTCCAAATGTACAAATTTCCATTTGAACTGTTCCTGGAAAGGTCCAGGACTTATTCCAGGTTTAGTCTATGTGGACTAAACCCAAACAAGTCCATTAGGAATGAACCCAGACATATTCTGGACTGCATCCAGACTGTATCAGAGAGCCAGTATTTTTTCCTGAATTTTGGTTATTTTTTCAGATTTTTAAGAGGCTTCTGTTCTTTACTAAAAATAGATGCAACAAGTAGGAATCGAACACTAGGCTATAGGATGCATGATGTGGTGGATAGGGTCCTTAACCGTTGGACTAATGAGGCTTACAAGGCTTGAGATCTAAAGTCTTCAAGACACAATGTGATCTCGGCAACTTCCGACGCGCGGCCGCAACTGTCACCACGTCACTCAGTGACATTCTTCGTTGCTTGTTGCCACCACCACCACCTACCACCACTATTGCCACTGCACCCATGCACGCTGACGGCGACAACGACCACAATTTCGACGAGGGAGCAGGAGAAGGGGGGGGAGAAGTGTCAGGACTTGTCTACTCTCTGTATCTAATTACATTTTTCCTTCAGGTTCAAACCTATGCAATCACTATTCCACTC
>JABAJU010000133.1:0-57725 GCA_018220975.1 Tephrocybe sp. 9980TJB
CTGAGGCGCCCTGAAACAATAGTTATAGGCTTGAAAAACTCAGGAGTAGCAGTAGTAGCACGAGCTGCTTCTACTATGGTACAATTATCACTTTGATTGGCCTTTACCTTGTATGACCTGAAGATGCGAGGGGTCATATTAGCAGCAGGAAGAGCAACAACAAAACTTAATAAAGTCCAGAAATCAGTCACGACAAAAAAATAAATAAATAAGTCTTCAAATACCTGTGGCAGGAAGAATCATCCTCCAACATCAATAAATTGGCCGGGAATCCAGCAGCTTTTAAGATGTCTTCCATTCCAGAAACAAAGGTTGTCGCTTTGAACTTCTCGGATCCCAGATACTTCACATCCGAGTAAACCTTCCTGCTGAAGTCAACGTAGTTATCAATAGCCACCTCAATAGGCATGCGAAGGCGTCCGAGCATCAATGCAATGACTCTATCAAACACTGCTGGTCTGTATTTAAATTTGTGTGGCGTTTGTGGTACTCACCCGCCTGTTCCAACCCCACCAATTACATCAAAATAATCGCAGGGCTTGGGTACGGAATCCTTTTTCTCCAGGTTCTTGAGTTGGTGCATGATTTCCTGGAGGATGATGAGCTCGGACAGGCCGCGTATTCCACCGTCATCTAGAGATCAATCCGATGTTGTTAGAGTCGAAAGCATAGAGGGACAACAAGCATACCTAAGGCCAGAAGCCTTAATCCACGTGGTTTCTGGGTTGTGTCAACGTTCTG
Organism: Tephrocybe sp. 9980TJB; assembly: GCA_018220975.1. Taxonomy (NCBI): domain Eukaryota; kingdom Fungi; phylum Basidiomycota; class Agaricomycetes; order Agaricales; family Lyophyllaceae; genus Tephrocybe; species Tephrocybe sp. 9980TJB. The sequence goes on from JABAJU010000133.1 coordinate 742, forward strand.
CATCACGGAGCTAGTGAAAGTTTCGGAATGGGGGGGAGGAAAACGCAATTGATTGCGATGTGTTACCAAGTGACAGAATGTCTCACGCTCCGACCTCCACACTGGCGCATTAGCACAGACCAGTAACTGACTGACAGCAACCGACACTCCATGTTCCTTGCTTGGTGCCTTGATTATGGAACACCAAACGAGTCGTGGAAATTTAGGGTTTGGGGAGCAAAAGAGGTCGAAGCTGAATGTGCATGTTAGTCTCGTTACCAGGTGAATTTGTCTTCCGCTGACCCGTTTCCAGAGATTTTGAAGACATTGGTTCCATTAAGCACGAACGTGGCTCGATGCCATGATGTCAAGAGAACAGTCTGGTTACGCTACAGTAGCATCACTGGGGTTGTATTCATGTCAAGCAAACCAACAGCTTAATAACTTAGCTCGACGAAATATCATGCATCAACATCGACATTCTCCACACCTTCCTTCTACGCACCTTACCACCCCCTCCCTTCCCCGCCCTTACCCACATTCCAAAATGCTCTACGAAAACGATATCGAATGGTCCTCTACCTTCAACGGTATCTCCCACTTCCGCGACCTCCCCAATGTCTAAGCTCGGGCGGCCCTTTCTTCACCTCCCCTTCGCACTCTATCTCTCATCAAAGACCTGCTGTTGCAGCCTGTACATATTGGCGTAGGCTGGTGACGCGCCTGAGGATAGCTACGCATACAGGCATTCTGCGCATTAGAGAAATCGAAAAGGTCATGCATTCATACTGCGTTCACTCGTGAGTTAAATTATATTCCACTCTTTCCGTTTATCTAACATTTCATGCTATGCAGACGACATGCACCAACCTCTGACCCTCTCATGAAATCCCCCGTCTCCCTCCTCTCCCTCAACACAAACCGTGCCATATGTGGCATCTACATCGTACATTCTCACGTGGAGTCCTCAAACCTTTCGAGCCCATCTCTACATTCACATGGTCGCCTCATTGTGCCGCAGGGGCAATTGGAAGGCCTTCTGTGAACTAGTCCAGAGGCAACGTGTAGCCCTACTCTCCTACATTCCCTGTACCCACGCTTCCGTCGCGTGTTCGGAGACTGAGAAAGGCGAAGAAGTGGGTGGCGAGGAGGAAGCAGTGAGGAGGAAGCAGTGAGGAGGAAGCATGTTGCTATGCAAACATGGCAAGGCCTTTAACGCTCACGCTGCAGGATGTTGGGGAGCGTATCTTGCGATGGGTGCCCTGACTACAACGACGGCAAAAGGTGAGAGGATTTGTGAGCTTCGTCAGGTTATGCCTGCCTTGAACTCTGAGTGGCAAGTTTCCTTGTACGTTTCCCCTGTTTCTTCTTGCATTCGATCTTTTTCTCATCATCCCATTTATACCTACGTCAACAGCATTACGCACCGGGAAGCCTCCCTCTCGCCATATAATATCACCACCACCTCTTCCTACCCTTCGGCACCAGCAGATGCGACAAACTGGACAACTTGAAGTCATCGTTCCCCACCTTACCAGCAGCAGCCCCCACCTCCCCTCCCCCTCCCTCAGCATCGCCACATCCCCCACCTTGATCTCGCCATTCCCGCTACCACACTTCTCCCATTTCACCGATATCCACGTCACTCATACCACCTGAAAAGCTCCGTGCCTGGCTGTGCGTAATTCCACCGTTTATGCATCTCCAACGTCCTCCGTCGGGCGAGGTGAACCCAAGCATGCGTCTGCCCGGTTGATCCCAAAAAATCATGAGATCTGATCCTTGGACGGCGAAAGAGAGAGCGCGAAGAGATGAAGAGAATGGAAGGAGAAGCCGTACGAATTAGGACTGGAACAAGTATATGGTGTTCACGGCTTATAATAAGGTCGAAGTGACGTAGAGTGTCGAGAGCACTAGAACGTACATATGGAGTCGCGCACGGTATGGCGATGAAAGCGAATGAAGGATGCAGGAAAAGTCATGTTTTAGTAAAGCGAATACGCGGGAGGCAACCGTGGCGAATATACGCATGCGTCATCTTGTCTGTATTTCAAGCACTTGGTTTAGAGGCAATGGTTCTCCTGGTGATCACCATGCAGAGCTTGATACAGCGCCTTTTTGGCACGAATTACCTCAACCTGGTCCATTTCAGCAAAACTGGAACTCAATGTCTTTTTTTGCGGGACAGCCAACTACCGCGCTCAAAGGTAAGAGGGCCTTCCATGTTCGATCTCGAATGGCGCTGATCATTGAACTTACACAGACGCTGATTAACTCCTTGAAAACGCACGAGTATTTCCCAGAAAATGGGGGACCCATTCCACGTGAGACTTCGCGATGGCTCTTAAACCTCAGAACATGGGTGCACGGAGGGCATCTCACGGGTACCGATAGGGTGATTAAGTGAGATGCAGAGGTCATGCTTCCCTTCAGTCGTGATTTATCTCACTTCTTTATCTCTTAGCCTGGACCTTAGGCCAACTAGCGACCATATGCATCCATATCCGCCTGGCACGCACTGTTATACTTCAGCTCTCCCATAAAGCTCGTGTCGTCCGAAACACCTTCGAGATAAACTGCACATTGCACCTTGGACGTCCTTAGCCTCAGGCCCTTGCCCTACTAGTACTAACATTTGATCTCGCGTACTCCAAAGATGTATCCATCGAACATGAAAGGTCGAACGCCAGATCTTTGATATATATTCCACTGACTGTGGCAGCGGGTTAGATCTTTCGTCTATTAGCCAAACCTTAGCCGTGTCTCTTTGCTTCGTTACAATTTTACCTTTCCCTGTCTGATACGGTCTGCCGCATATTGCCGCATATACAGTACGGCATGTATCTCCCGCGATTGATTAAGTATTTCGCTTGACCACTTGAACCGAAGATGGTGCGAAGAGGGGTGCGAAGAGTACCGTATTTGAACTGGATAGCGTGACCAGTTCAAAGAAGATTAAATATCTGGCGACGTTCCTTACCACGTCGTGCATTCTACGCGACGTTCTTGCGCTCTCTACCTACTGAACAGCCTGCGTCTAACAGGCTACCCACACTCTTTAACCATGCGGTCCTTACTTTTTGGTCTCACTCTCGCGTCGAGTCTTTTCAGGGCGGCCAATGCTCAAGGCTTTCCCGAAAAAATCTATGGCGTTTGTTTGGGTTCTTGGTCAGTTCTTCCTCGCTATTTGCGAAAAGAGTTAGTTTAGCTAACTTTTGCTTTCAGGCTTGTGTTAGAACCTTGGATGCTTCCTGCCGGTGAGTACCAGACGCGTTGACGCGTCTGCCAGGTTATAAATCAAATTTCGATCTCCCAGGATGGCTTGCGATGGGCGGGGAGTCGTGCAACGATTGTTCAACCTGCATCAATTCAGAGTTGTATGTGTGAATTTTTCAGCATCATATCGCGTCGACATTGACGCTTGTGACATAGCGCATTCGCTAAAGCGTATCCTGACACAGTCGACCAAACTTTCGCTACACACTGGTATGAAGTCTCGAGTGTCATAAATGGAGAAATTTGAATTTCTTTCTTAAAGGGAGACTTGGTTCAACCAGCCAGATGTTGACAAGTTCGTCGAACTTGGTCTTAACACCGTTCGCATTCCTGTACGCCGCCTATGCATCAAAACTGCTTCTGTTCAGAAAGCTCACTGCGAGGCACACAGCTCGGTTACTGGATTGTTGAGGATTTGGTTGATCGGGAAACTGAGTTTTACCCCAGAGGTGGACTTAAGCAGCTTGTGGGTTCTCTTTTTTAGTGGCGTCACTTTGACTTTCACTAAATTTCGTTTCTCTACTAGCGACGTGGACTGCAACAACTCAACAAGGCGGGTATCGTCGCTATCCTTGATCATCATGCGCTTCCTGGCGTACAGGATCCTGGTCAGCAATTCACTGGATTGTCAGTCCTTCTATGAATAAATTGTGATTCTTATACTAATTGCATTTTATAGATGCACTAGCGATGTCGAATTTTACGTTAGGCCTTCATTCGTCGTATTAATCTTCACTTGCCCATCTTACGTATGTATAGACTCCATACAACTATCACCGCGCACTCGTTTGGACGGCGGTTATGACAGCCTTGTCCCATGTCGATCCAGCCTTTAGCAACGCTGTTGCCATCGAGGCCGTGAATGAGCCTATCATGAATGCCACTCTAACCCCAGGATACGGCGATTGTTCGTATCCATATTATTATCCAAACACTCTCCCATATTCTGACTTGTTTTTTCAGTCCAAAAGAACTTTGTTCTTGTCATCCGTGCAGTGGAACTGCTTCTTGGCGTTCCCCTCCCAGTAGATTCTAACCTAGATCTCGATATCAATGTCATGGTCGGTGCCAACGTCACAGCGTCTTTAGCATCTGTCGCGCAATTGCCTTCGATCTTCACTGAGGTGCGCGAGGCTGTCCAAGATGCTGTTCCCATCCTCATCAAGATCGCCATCGAACTCGGATTGACAAGAGATTTCTTCGCTTTCTCTGGTCATAAGAAGGATTCCCTTGTCACCAAGTACGTCCGAGATCATAATCTATGACGACTCGTCAACAGGCGTTGAATGGGCGCGTTTTTTTTATAGCTTTATGGACATTAACTGGCAATATAACAATCCTCCCAATCCTGCCGATGCCGCGATTGGACCCCAGATTTACGATAACCATTTGTACTACTCGTAAGTCCCTTTAAGCTCCACTACAGTTCGACTTGCACTAACCCAACTTCCACCAGCTTCGGAGTGCGCATCTCTTATTTATATTTTGCCACTTGATGCTCAACTCCGTAATTTTAGGGTGTTGCTAATGCCACCGAAGACGCATACCTTGAGCACAACTGCAGTCAGTCACCTCAGAAGAAACCTCAACTTCCGCATCACTCACTCGTTCATTAGATCTTGACAGGATTCAGGCCGATGCGGCTCTAAACAACAGCCCCCTGTTCTTTGGAGGCAAGTCTGAGCACTGTTGCGATATGTTAGACCTTGATATTTACCGCTATGTCGCAGAATGGTCCTTGGCGACTCAATTTAACGCCACGGACGCCTTCCTGCGGAAGTGGGCTGACTCCCAGAAGCGGGCTTACGGCATGGGTGCTGGCTGGATTGTGAGTCTTTATATCCGTCCTTGCTCTATTTAACCGTCTTTTTTTAGTTCTGGAATTTCAAGATTGAGGAATCAGAATTGGCCGGGGAGACGGCAAGGCAATGGTACGTCGCTTGAATACTTTCAAAGATCCTAGAGAAACCATGTTGATCTGTTGCATGCTCGTGTCATAGGTCTTATGTCAAAGGCGTTGAACTTGGCTACTTGACCAAGGACCCGTCACACTTTAACGATCCCCACGTGTGCGATCCGTACTTGAATACCACTGCTGCTTGAAATGTACGCACGTACGTAACTTTTGGTATTTGGCAGATGCAGAACATTGGAGTCTCCCAGCTTTCCTTGTATGATATCTTAGGCCTCAGGGATGATGGATGAAACGTTGCACAGAATTCATGTAATTCCCTGTAGGCTGTAATTCAAACTATTTCAAAACATACGGCAAAGGTGCGCAGGCACCGCCGGCCTTTTGAATTTCCTATTTTACAATGCAGTAATGTAATAAAAATATTAAGAAACTGTGAATATTCAGTAGCGTACATTACCACCTAGGAATGATACCTAGAGCCTTCGCTCAATGTCAATTTGAATTCCAACGAACCCAACTTCTCATAAGTGCGCGATATGATCTCGACGATTGCCGACGCACCCTCGAAATGCAAGAATATCATACAGGATTCCACCGGTAAGAAATGAAAGTATCATCATTGAAGTAGGAAACACACAAGAAATACAAGCCTAAAACTATTCAAAGGATTCACGTAATACCACGCAATTTTTCCTGTGTCCACCTCTGGAAGGTTCGGATGAGGCATTTACTGTGATGCCATATTTAAACACAACAGAACGAGTTCCATTTGCAACGATTGGGAGGCCGTAGAGTTCTGTCCCATCCTCCATTTCGTGTATGCCTGCCGACGGGCCAACAGCTTTTTATCGCTCATTGCGTCCGGGTCAGGCTTTCTTAGCGCACCCATGGAAAGGTCTGTCAAAGAGCAAGTAATTTTGTTCACTCGACCGAGAGTCAGTGAGGATTTCAAATGCCTACCGATACCCGTCGTTCAGCTTCATGAGAGAGTGCATATAATTTTTCCAGTAATTCCAGTCTATCCGTATGCTCACGGGAAGCCGATTTAGAGCGCCGTTTATTTGAAGGTCGATCTGACAGCCGAGCGAGTTGGATGAAAACGCTTAGTCGAAGAATAAGCTGGACGAAAGGACACGACGATACTGGAACTTACTTATCAGGTGCGCCTACCGACTCTCTAAAACTCACCTCGGACATATAACCACAAGTCTCATGGACATTGTCATAAGAGTGAAGCAAGGAATCCTTAACTTCTGGGAATTTGCCAGGGGGGTCGTTATCTAAGGGAAATTTCGTGGGTGAACCTTGCCATAAGCCAAGAGCCAAGTAACCCAAGTCCATAAGATATGAGCCTAGGCTCAGATGACCAGTGCTGGAGTTGAGTGACGACATGCAACCAGGGTCTTCAGTTTATATAAGTGGAGGATAGATTGAGGGAAGAAATATTAGGGCATCAAAGGGAGAGGTTGCGTCCCTTCAAATGCAAACCATTTGCGGGCGACGCATGCTTAGTTGAGAGACCTGCTAATTGTGCTGATGCTGATAATAACATGGCGTATTTTCTCCTGAGCCCTTCTGGCCTTTTGGGAACAATAAGCTGCCTTTGAATTGGGAATGTGTGTGGGTGATGGCTTACGTGTATGTTCCCTGTTTGAAGTTGTGGAAGGCTTACTGTAACAAACGACACCCCCATTCTTTCTTCCCACTCCTGCATCGCAGAGATGGCAGGTGTCTTTGACCCCGAAAACTTTGTTATACCTAGGGGCTCGTACACCGAAAGGAATGGAGAACTGAACGAAACAGAGATATTCTGGCGGAAATACTGCCAGTTCTTGAAGGACCGTGGCTATACTCTTCGCCCACGCTATCAGCCAGACTGGATACCCTCTTGGTGGAACACTTCTAAGGATTGGGCGAGATGCGAAGATGGCGATGCTAATCTCGTGCTATAATCATCTTTTCCCCTCTCGGTGTTTATTCTGACATTGCAATCAGGAGAGTGTTCTAGACGCTACTTGTGTTGATGGTTCCATAGTTATGGCTGAAAGTAATTCATCCTCGTGAATATCCAGACGAGCTTCACTGTGGAACAATCCTGTCCTCTGAGCGGTTCGCATCACCAAGGAACCATTGTATACCTTACCTGGAGGTCATTGAACCTGAAGGCTCGGATACGGTCTTAATCGTCATTCCGTATCTAATTCGCACGGAAGCCGTCCCATTCGAAACGATTGGAGAAGCTGTAGAATTTTTCAGGCAAATTTTTGAGGTTGGTTTTCTTGACAAGACTTGCACCTGTCCCTTCGGCTGAATTCATTTTTCACGACAGGGCTTGGAATTTATGCACGAAAACAACATTGTACACGGGTGAGATTTGGCGTATCATACATACAAATCTGATTCCGTGACCAGAGACTGCAAGTATGACAATATTATGGCGGACGCCATCCATTTGTACGATGCTCCTCCGCATCCGCACAATCCTTTTCGGACCCGTGACTATAGCCGTCGGGTCTCTCCCGTCGTATCCCGGACTCAGAAGCCTGTCAAATACTACCTCATCGATTTTGGTTTATCCAAAGAGTATCCCCCAGGGGTCCCGCGCCTTCGGCCAACACCATGGGGTGGTGATAGGTCCGTCCCTGAACACAACTTACCTGATTATCCGCCGTGCGATCCATTCCCGGTCGATGTTTATTGCCTAGGGAACTTGCTAAGAGAAGAGTTTCTTGACGTGCGCTCTCTTTTGAGTCTAGAGTTGTAGCACATACTAATCTCGCTGTAGGGCCGGAGAATAACTAAGCCCAAGCAAGGTTTCGAATTCATGCGTGAACTTGCTGACGACATGACGATCCCTGACCCCTCTAAGAGACCTACGATGAAAGAGGCTGCTTCCCGATTGAACGCTATCATCGATGGGCTCGACTACCGCACACTTCGTTCGCCATTTCTCCAGGTCGGGAAAAATCTGACACTCAGACAGTCCATTGTTCATTGGACAAGACAGTACATCCGCATGGTTTACCGCATACCCGCTATACCCAGAGCATGAATACCCTCATATTGTGCTACTATTCTGCTATCTTGCCACAATTGTTTCCGTCTACTGTCCTCTGTTTATTTGCTGTCACTATGCTGTCATTTGATCATCTATGTCCATTGTTGTTTTTTCTACTGATCAAAGATGCTGCTTAGATTCAGGAATTGTCGTCAGAATAATGAGATCTCGCATACAACAGAAAATCTATTGACGTCGTCATCGGTAGCAAAGCTGTTTCTTTAACACCGATATCCATCTGGCCCACAGGCATATCAAGGCAGAGAGGAAGTTCCTCTAATACTGGACATCCAACAAGCAGATTAAACAGCTCATCAACCTCGATATTCACATGGAATTGTGAAATGTTTCGAAGCGGTGGGAAAATCTGGTTTTGTGGGGAGAGGGCATCCTGTCGAGGGAACCGATGCAACCAGTCGTGATGGAACCTTCTTTCACGGCACAGGCCTATCTCCTCCGCGACATGGAGGTGGATCATATTAATGGCACCTTCAATGACACGCTGCCCTTGCCAGTCAGTCCTAGACAGGCACATACTTTGAAGCTGCGCATATGCTCGAATGTCACTGGCACAATGGTAGGAAATCGCCATTTCCTTCGATCTCGTCTGCCTCAAGGTCAACACACGGTGCTCTTCAGCTGCGGTGCGTACTGGAAAAGCATCACTGCCAAGGTCTCAACCGTCACTGCACTCGTGAATTCCAAATGCGTAATTTGGCCCCATGGGAGAAGAAAATCCACCTCATGTCTGACGAGGGGCCATGTGATGTGGAGGACTACCCTGCCGAGGTGGGGAGGAGTCGAAGACGGTGATTGTGAGAATGAACTCGTCTGGGAATGACCAATGACTAAATTCAAGGAGTTCCAACCTAAAAAGGATTTGAACATACTACGTCCGTTTAACTGTATCTTCTTGGCTTTCCAGCACTAAGTTCTCAATATGTAGCCTGGACGACGTCGGTTGAAAAGCTTTGGACTGTTGATATGATCAACGATTCTCCTTCCGTTCAGGAGTTTGACAGCTTACATTTAGCTGGGAGATAAGAGGCCCTAGTTAACGGACATAATATACGATGCAGCATATGATTGTACTGACTGATTCCATGGCACTGAGATATGACTGTCCCCTGCATTCCTTCAGGCAAGGAATCTGTCGCCCTGCGCCGTATTACTGCGCGAGTTTGTTGTAGATGATATATATAGGGCTTCCAGAGCATTTCGTCATCCGGCGCACTCATAGTGCACTCAGATGAAGGGCTCTCCATGTTTAAACGTTTAACATTTAGTCCAGGCACAGGGGAAGCGGAAACGACACACGTGATCAGCCTTACATTTTAGTCTTTTCTTTCTTTCTTTTTCCCTTCTTCGCTCATTTTTGCTTACCCGCTTCCTGACAAAAATGTGAAATAAAGAGAATTAATCAATGGTGAAAGGAAATAAAAATCATCGAAGAGATAAGATGATCTACATATTCTCTATTTTTCCAGCCAATGTCAAGGGCAAAAGATGAAAGGAATTTCCTAACATCAATTTCCTTCCCCTGGTTTCGTCACGTCACACACTGACCTTGGAGTCTCCTCAGTGGTGCATTCAACGAGATTCGTATGTATGCATCAAATTGATTTCATCAGCACAGGGAGCGCACGTGATCGTCGCTCCTCGTAACTTTTCAGTAGCCTTTCGAAAACGCAGGCAAAACTGTTCCAATGAGTCTCTCTACGCTACTTAGAGGCTCTGAGGCCATCGACAGCGAGCTTGATGCTTTTTTCACAACCAAGGTATTTTTTTTTTGAGATGTACGCTGCAAACTTCGCTCATTTATTTCGAATTAGCATATCACTTCTGATTCCTCAAAGGTTTATCATCCTTCATTCGAAAAATTGCAAAAAAGAGCTAATTCATTCTACAGCCGGTTACCCCATTCAAAAAGGCTCCTACCCTAATACCGATACCTGGGTCATCGAAAGACTCTACCAAGAAGAAACGCAAGTCTGCCGATGATGCAAATGCAGAAGGAACGGTTCCAGAGCCAAAGAAACGGGCTAAAACCAGTCCTACTAAAGTCGATGTAGCTCAGCCTAAAATCTCAAAGGACAAGAAGGCGGCCGATGAGGACAAAAAAAAGCCTAAAGATCGCAAGGGCACCAAAGGCAAGGCGAAGGCGAAGGAAGCCGAGCCAGATGATGAGGACGACAATTCTGACCTGGAAAATGCGTATCTTGTTGGCAAGACCTCTCCCGAGGGAAACGCTGGGGCAATGGATGGAAGTGACGAAGAAGGAAATGCTGAGGGCCCGATCGAACATGAGTCAGTGACCAAGGCAAAGAAGTCAGCGCGCTCATCCAAGTCGAAGACGAAATATGTTCCTGAGGGAGAGACGCCAGAGCTGAGAGATAAGCGGACGATTTTTGTCGGAAATCTCTCTGTCGAAGTTGCTCAGCAGAGGGTGAGTTCGACCTAATATGCTCTCGTTCATATTGCTCATCTTAAATAACGTTTTGCAGCCTCTCTTGAAGCAGTTACAGAGACATATCCTCTCGCACATTCCAACTGCCAAAATTGAGTCGACGCGTTTCCGCTCCGTACCCTTCCAGGCACCTACCTCGGAGATCCCTGATGCTGACACCCTCGAAGGCAAAGCTGACCCTAAAACCACACAAACCAAAACCAAAACGGCACGACCTCACGACATCGACCGTACTTCTACGTGGCGCTCTAAAGAAAAAGAGAAAGACCAGGAAGGTCCAGGCGACGAGAAAAAATACCTCACTCCAAATCAGAAGAAGAAAGTTGCGTTCATTAATCAGGAGTTCCATTCGACCGCAGACACAGTCCACGCCTATATCGTTTTTGCCCATCCAGTACCGCCTGAAAGCCGACCGAAGAATCTGCCCCCTCCATCACCTGTCCTTGACCCGTATGATGCGGCAAAGCAGGCAGTAAAAACCTGCGATGGGAGCACATTTATGGGTCGCGTTATACGTGTCGATTTGGTCGGTAAAAAGGGATTGCCAAGCGTTGGCGAAGACGGAGAAGGGGACTTGGAGATTGGGACCGCCGATCCCAAGTCCACCGTGTTTGTGGGCAATCTGGACTTCGCGAGCAAAGAGGAGGATCTGCGTGCATTCTTTGAGGGCGTGGTTAGTGCAGAAAGAGGCCCGCCGCCCGTAGATTCTGAGAGTGAGGACAACGCTGGTGCTTCCAAATCCTGGGTCGTTCATGTGCGGATTGTCCGTGATAAGGACACGCAACTTGGGAAAGGATTTGCATACGTTCAATTCAATGTATGTTTCCACTTTACCCTGTTCTGCCTTGATCATTTTCTGATATGTTATCTACAGAACTACGAATGTGTGGATGAGCTCCTTGCTCTCGAACCCGAAAAGCTCAAGTTTGCGAAACGCAAGCTGCGCGTACAGCGCTGTCGTACCTTGCCCGGCGCTTCCGCATCAACACGCCAAGCGACTGCAAGCAAGAATACAAAGGACGCGCCAAACACCGCTGCCACTAAACGACCAGCGCCCGTCGTCGTACCAAAAGGCGACCCCTCCCTTGGTGAGAAACTTGTTCATCTCAACAAGGAGGCGAGGAAGCAGTACAAGTCGGCCGACGCAGATCGCGTGGCGAGGAGGTTGGCAAAGAAGAAGGCGAGAATGGCGATGGCGGTGTCGTCGGGAGTTAAGGTGCAGGGCAAGGAGAGGGAGCGTGTCAGGAAAAGTACTGGAACTGGATCTTCAGGGAAGAAGAAAGCAGACACAGGAGCTAAAAAGGGCAGAGCGAGGAGTGAGAAGAGTTTGGCGAAGCGGAATGGGAAGAAGTAGGGTGGGTTGTCGAGTCAGGCCTGGGCCTGAAGACTCGAGGAGTGGTCTAGACAAGCTTTATTCTGTGCCATTCCAACCAAAAGCTACATTTTCCCCCTTGTAAATTAGACAGAAAAGACATTCTAGAAGTCACTGATTTTTTTGGATGACGGTAGCGTCGGTGGAATTACGACGCAATCTCTTCGATAAGGATGGATACTATGTAAAGTCAATACATGGGGATTTAGCTCAGGGGTAGAGCGCCTGCTTTGCATTCAGCACTTGCATGAGGCCGTGGGTTCAAGCCCCACAATCTCCAAATAATTCGAGATCTGGAATTCTTTTTGCGTATAGACGCTCCATTTGAGTTCGACATCTTTTGGTATTGTACGACTATGCGCCTAAGCTGAAGCTTAAAAGCACAATATAAGGCTCTCGACCCAATGTGGTAAATATGCGACCGCGTCTGACCGCATTCATTTTCATATCTGATCATTCATATTAGTAACTGGATATCTAGACCAAAGCAACATAGCCCAGCTCAGCCTCGGAATCGACTCAGAGATACGAAACATCAACCCAAGTAGCCCAATCACTCCCAACTGCACTCGATATATTATACATCGCCGCCTCGCTTGCTGTCAGCTCCGTCACAAAGTCAGGTCGTTCAGCCTCCCGGATACCGACACCAAGAGTATGATAATCTGCAAAGGTGACGTTACTTGTGTTCGGGTCGCCGACGTTCCAAATTGACCAGAGCGTATCATTCATGGGTACGGTTACAAGAGTATTTTTGAATACCACTTTTGCAAATGCTAAGTATTTTTATAATAAGAGAAAAAATGAGGATGGTGAGGATGGAGAGAACAGTGATGAACGAACCTCCCCAGGGACGGCCAAAGAAGATGTTACCAGCGGTGCCGTTGACGGCGCCAGGTGCAAGGATGACTTCGTTCTTATCCAACACGTCTAACCGATAACATGATTTAATCGAGGCTAGCGTGAGCTTGAAGTGGACTTACAGCTGCCGCCATCATCAGATTCACGCCCATTCGCAGTGATACAGCCGGGTCCAGCCACCGCGATAGTGTTTCTGCCAAAGAACGCAAGTGCATGGCGACCAAAGATGAAATCTACTGCACCCTTAAGTTCAATCACTGAGCTCAAAAGCGGGATAAGGACATGCATACTACACACCTCAATGTAATTTCTGAGATAAACCTGCGTTCCCTGGTTTGCATAAAGTGTATCCTGATAGCCGTAAAAGCCGCACGCATAGAGCCCAACACGACTCCCGTACTGGCTGAGTGCGATAGCTTGAGTGCCAGGGCCAAATGTATTTTTGACATCAACATTGTACATCTTGAAGTCGTCCTTATGGATGCGAAGGGTGCCACTGGCGTCGTCTGAGCCTGCCGCAGTGGAATTAACACCTGCCTGAAGGGTCACTGTGTTGCGGTAGAAGCTCTGGCTATCGGTAGTGTAGCCATAGATCTGCATAATAAGAATTATTAATTAAATATATACGGGAAATCTAGGGGGCCTACGGTGACAGGACCTTTGCGCGATATGTAGACTTGCTCTGTATATATTCCCGGATAGATGAAGATAGTCTGCGTCGTGTTGTCGTTGGGTAAAGAGGCAACAGCTGCCGCCAGCGTGGTGAACTGCTCGGTAGAGTTTGTTCCCGCACGCACAACGACAGATCCTGAAGGTGGGGTTGTGTGCCTTTCAGCGAGCGCGAAGTACGGACAAAACAAGGACGTCAACGCTAATAGAAGAAAAGCGTTCATTACGATGGGTGGTAGAATGAGTGCCAGGTATCGCATTCTCTATGTACAGTGAAGGGATTTCTGATCGCTACCGATGTTGTGCATGGTCCGTCCTGATCACGATGGAGCCCGTACCTGCTTCTGGGACGATACTCACAAGGAAATAGAGAGTATCGGAGCCGCGAGGGTATCCCGGCCCGCTACTCGAACTTTTGTCGGGTGGCACGTTGATCTTGCTATGGGCCAACCCAACTTGGAAGGATGTTGCAAAAAATACATTGCGTTAGGAGCCAGGACCTCTGGGCACCGCTGGGCGTATATGCACCTTTGAAAAATTTCAAATGATGCATATGACCCTGTTCAAAATTGCTCATAACCAAAGTATCGGTTACTTATGCTAGCTTTCCAAATGTAGAGACTAAAGAGGCATTGAGTACTGGAGGGCTGTGTTTTAGCTGTAGTGATTATGTACTCACTATAAAAGTCAGATCTCAAAGGTGGACGTTGTGAACAGGTTACTGAGCTCCCACAGTCACAACTTCTGTAGAAATCCTTTAAAAAAATTGTGCATATTATTTTAAGACTCTGTCTAATAGAGTAGGTACACACGTTCTGGGTATTGAGAGAGGAAGGGTATCACTATAAATATCAGCTCGTTCGGCCTTTCAAGTTCATATATCTCGGCGTCATGGCGTGGCAGATGCAGGATCTGGGCCCAACTTCAAGATGACACGAGGGAGCTTCTTCGAAATGCTGGCCTCGCCTTCGCTGCTGGAACTGCTGCTCTCCGCCCCAGATGACACCGAATGCGGGATAGGCCTCGCCTTACTAGGCGGGGCGGGTGAGGGAATTGGCGTTGGGCTCTTTGACTTGCGTTCACGAAGGGTCCGCGAGGAAGGAGGAACCAAAGTCTTGGCGGATGAGGAAGTTGGAAGCTTGCTGCTCGTATCTAGAGACTGGAATATCTCGACCGTACGTTGAAGCCAGGGTTCATCAACTGCAGTGCCGACAGATGGACGACCGCCGCGACGTTTCTTAGTGGCCTTCTCCAGCTATAGCAAAGGGTCGGAATTGAAGGATAGAAGTAAATATCACGCCAAACGTACCTTGACAAGGTTCTCTACGCTCCACCATTCTTCGTTAATCCCTTCAACAAGGTGGGCGTCGTCCACCAACCCACAAAGATGTGCCATAGAGCCACTGGCAAGAGCACGGTCACTATATCCACCTTCAAGCACGCTTATGAGTCTTCCGTTGGCATATTTGTCGCTCAACACTCGGGCGTCACGAGTGAAGCGGTGGTAGAAGGATGCCGGAACTTTGCGATTATGTCTGGACATGGATTCATACTCATGCTCACAGGCATCCATCCCGCAGCTGGTTGAGGTGACATATAATCGAGATTTCTGGAACTGAGAGATAGATCATACTTACCTGATGAACACCATAGCATCGTCTCCAGGGCCTCCGGTGCTCTCGAGAAAGTCTTCAGCTTTCCGCAATATTTTGCTGTATTGGCTTTTATATAGGATATCCCAGAAATGTTGTTCAGAGGTGTACGTTTGCAAATGGACGTTTTCGATGAATTGCCCGTGCGCATGGTGTAATGATGTTGAGGCCGCCTGGACGAGTTCAGGTTTGCCGTCCTAATATCATTGTAAATACTTTCTTAAGAGATATGTCAAAAATGGAGGTGCGCACCTCGCAAGGATAAGAGAGGATATCATGCACAGATCCGTAATATACCTGTGGTCCCTTCTTCAGAATTGGTGGCGCGCCTGCTTCTTCCTCGAGCTTCTGGCGATAGGTCTCTTCATTGATTTGCCATACGATTGACTGGGTCCCATTCCCTAGTTGTCTTTTAAGTAAGTTCCCGCAAGCAAATGTGATATTCAACTCACCGTGATGGAGATCAATGTCGAAAATCACGATGCGGTTGATCCCGTGTTTGAGGTGGGCTGTGTGTGATAGTGTAAGTGCGTGGGCTTGAGATAGAGAGTCTCGTTACATACCATGAGCTGCACCAATAGCGATGTTGTTCACGAAGCAAAATCCTGAAGGCGTATCCTCTCCACAGTGATGACCAGGTGGTCGAATAGCAACGAATGCTCGCCTGTCGGTCTTCGACCCTGCTACAGTATCAACAGCTTCGCAAACAGTTCCTACAGCTCCTTGTATTGCATCGATCGATTCCGGACAAACTGAGAATATTTTTGGTATAGTTCAGTGGAAAGACTAGTGAAACAGGGACGCACGGTAGAGATCGCCTTGTGATAAGCCTTCAGGAATCTCCGAGCCTGCTTTGTTGATCTTCTCAACACTATCCCTCGCCCAACCCTTTAACTTCTCTAAATACACATCGCCATCAATGTCTCCGTGAATAAACTTGACAGCCGGGTTTTTTAGAAGATCTACGGACGCAGTGCTTCGCACGACGGATACTGGGACACGGTGCGATGGTTCAGGGGCGATTTTCAGTCGACCAAGGGCTCCTGCAAGGTCGTCCGGATCTAGGGGTTCAGAACTAGAGGTTGCACGATTTGAAACAGCTTCAAGGCGTGCAATACCCGCCGACAGGCCTGCTGTCACGGCTCTAAGACGCTCAGGCCTTTCAACTATAGCAGAAAGGTCCTTGGAACGGATGTATTTATGTTGATAACACGCATCCTGGAAGAATATTGTAGGTCGTCTAGTTGGGTTGGCTAATATAAAATCAAATCACTGTAATGCTTATGATAGTGTGGAAGGACTTACTCATAATATCGTAATAGGGTACTTAAGTAGTGTGTTTGGAGAAGAGAGAAAAACAATTTCCGCGTCGCGTCTCGGCTATTTATCTATAACACCTTCATTGTTATCTCAAAACAAGGAGGACCGGCCATATACGATCTATCCTTCCTAACTGCCCATTATAACGGCAATGAATACAATTACCATATGGTATTCCGCAATAATAACTGTTATAGTTAATACGAGGAGACCGTCCGACCCGCGGCACAAACTAATCTCGATACCAGGAAGATATAAATTCATGTATATGAATCCTGTGCAGCCGTTACAATATTCCTTCCAACTCCCACGTTTCCAAGGTAGTATGCAAAACAGAATATCTGCGTAGATCACAGCGTTTGCAGCTTATCTAGCAGAATCGCCCACTCCATCACCGTAATGCCTTGTTTCAGCACTGCGTCTTTCAGTTCCCGGTCTCGCGTCTCATCAGACAAACGGGAGATGGCGCGCAGATGACCGTCGTTTAGTATTCCAAGCCTCGCGAGTGCGGGGCTTACGTGAAGCAGCGATGGCTCACACGAATCCAAAATCCTCTCCAACGCTAACGACTCTGTTGATTTGATAGTGCTGATGGTTGACCCAGACTGCGTTGGGTGGAAGGAAGAAGCAGACTGTCTAAGGTGTATTTTGTTGGGCGTCGAACTGCGAGGCGTCTGTTGTGAATATGCCTGAGCATGGTCTGGCGGTGGCGTGGCGATGGAACGTGGAGGTGAACTATTGCTGCCACCCATGGGAGCAGGTTGCGATACATGTGTCAAGTCCCGGAAAGGACGAGAGGGAGTATGACGAGGTGGGGTTTGGGGAGGTGTCGGGTGCCATTGCCCTGGTTGAGATCCTGATCCTGAGCTACGTGAGTGTCCACGTTGTAACCTAGAGTGTTCCGACTTGGGGGTCATGGTGGCAGACATCGTTGACAATGTACGTTTCTATAAGAATCCATCAGCAAGTCGTATATATATAATCGGAATACACTCACCACCGATGGCCCGCTAGACTGCTCGTCAGTTATCGTCCGAATGCTCCCTGGATCTGATACACTGTCTTCGTGCAACGAGAGCGGGGGAGGCGGCGGCAAACTTCTCATCTGAACCCATGGACTATCTGGCGCCTCCTCCTGTTCCTCATCGGCTTCACGTGCCTCAACCTGAGAGTTGTGCACATCAAGATAATAGACCTCCATATTCGCCCTCTGGTCCGCCTCGTCTCTGACCTGCTCCCGCCACGTCGATATCGTCACCGTCCGCTCTGGTCCATCCTCCAGTACCCTCCTGTCGATGATCTCCAGCGAGTGTCGAGGTCGTAGCCCCGGGCTGGCCAACACAGTGCTTGCTTGTGTAGGAGTGTTGCCGGGTCGTCCAATAGATCCCAGCCGCGCAGGATATCCGATCCTGCTGTTCCCTGTATACGCGTTGTTCGCGCTCGTGACTCCAGCCTTCGGCGGTTGCGTACTTGGCCCAGGGTCCTTCCGTCTACCTGAAGGACTACTCGAGAGGTCGGGGCTTCCACCGAATTTCCGCTCTATCTCGGCGATGTAGCGTGCATAGTCGCCATACGCTTCTCGCAGCTCCTGGGCCTCGGCGGTTGCAGGCGACGCATGGTCTTTTCTTGGTGGGATGGGTATTGGGGCGCTAGGTGTTGGAGTAGAGGGTCGCGCTTTTGGTGGTGGTACTCGGGAAGATGCTGTCTTGGGCACCTTGGTGATGGTCGCTCTGGTTTGATGAGGTGAGGGCAAGGGCGACTTCGGCCTTTCAATTGTGGGTGCTGGACCATCCCATTCCGACCTGTCACCGCGTGTAGTCGTTGCAGCATCGAAATCGTCGTCTAAAGGAGGTACTACGGTACTTGGAGGTGGACGCGGACGTCGCACGATACTTTTCCCGCCACCATACTTGTCCGGTACAAGGTAGTATACGTCAGGAGATTCTGTCAACATTAGGTCAATTTATCAAAGGGTGAAGATTAAGAGCGGCGCGTGCGAAATTTATTGCGTTATCAGAACGCACCTGTCGGTGAGAGGACGTCTTGATGATGGTGTTGGTGCATGATTTGTGTTGGCGGTGGTTTGGACCCGCTTTGTCGTCGCTTTGTCGTTGGGAACCGAAATTTTCGGATTGGAATGCACATTCGCAGAATATCGCAACACAGGCAAGATGGAGGTGTGTGCGGGTGCAAAGGCATTTGCCGGGGCTAAATATCAGGGTTGGGGACACGAGGCAGCATCGTGCACATCATTGCGAACTACACGTGCCGTGGTAAGATGAAGAGAGGATCAGAGGAAGACGTTTCATTTGTTGAAGCGCTGAAGGTCACCACATCTTTTCCATAGATGGGCCCGGAAGTTAAAAAGCCATGCCTGTCCAGAGAATGGTGAGCGCCAATTCCATCCCTGCTTCTCGAAGATGTAACGTGTAACATAGCAATGATCGAGAACAAATGTTATGGGTCAAAGAAAAAAAGATGTGGCATTGCAAATACAAGGTTATACAGTGAGGAAATAAATTACACAAAGGATAAAATGGTTTATGACCTCTCACCACGCAGGCGGCGCGCGAGAGCAAGATCCTTTGGCTGGCTGAAAGGGAAATACAATTAGAATCTGAAGGTGAGACAAAAGAAGGATAACCATACATGGTGACACCTAAGGGCACAAGTTGTGAGATGACAAGGACCCAGGTAAGGACGAGACACGTACGTTTAGCGTGGATGGCGGCAAGGTTAGTATCCTCGAACAAGGATACGAGGTAGGCCTCAGCAGCTTCTTGAAGCGCCATGACAGCAGAGGATTGGAAGCGGAGATCGGTCTAACGCGTCGCACTATTATTACGCGTTTCATCATGCATAGAATGACGTTACATACCTTGAAATCCTGTGCAATCTCGCGAACGAGACGTTGGAAGGGAAGCTTGCGAATGAGCAATTCAGTCGATTTCTGATAGCGACGAATCTCTCGGAGGGCGACAGTTCCGGGACGGAAACGATGAGGCTTCTTCACACCACCAGTGACATTCTAGAACCAAGGGAAATTAGCGATATGAAGAACAGGGAAACTTGGATGACTGACAGCGGCGGTCTTGCGGGCAGCAGATTTAGAGGCGAGCTATTAGAAACATAGATTGTTTAATAGAAGTTCGGCGCCGAAACTTGATAAATATGGTAACGCACCTGCTTACGGGGCGCCTTGCCACCAGTGGACTTGCGAGCGGTTTGCTTAGTGCGTGCCATTGTTTTGACTTAGAGGACCTTGAAAGCGGTTTGAGTGTGGTGGGTGTCGGGAACAAACGACGAATTCTGGCCAACGAAATATTTATACTCTGTCGCGACGCGTTTCACGTGATACATTCAACAGTCGCGACGCGTACACATGGACAAATAAACATCATCACGGGGTTTGGTCTTTGTACCTTGGCGCTGGTCGCAAGTTGCCGGAGCAAAATTTGGCGCTCAGGTGTTGTTGTGTGAGTCTATATGGCTACAAATTTCACTTTCAGCTTCGATGTCCTTCTCGCCTTTCTTTTCCCTATTGCTTTATTTCTTGTCGTCCTAAGGGTCAATGGACCATGGTCACGGACAGACTTTCGCCGCTTGTTTTCTTTTCAAGCTAGGAAAAGCTCTCATGGACCGTTTTCGTTGGACAAAGCATACGAGTCATATTCCAACTATAGTCGTATGGCAGCCACGGAAATCACTAGCCGTCGAGCCGTGTACAATACCCTCGGCCGAGCGCACAAACGTTTAGGCAATACCATTGGATACCCAGAGAAACTTGATAACTTGAAGCTCGTCACGGATCTCAATGCAACTATCACCGAGAGCATCGCAGAACTGGCCGCGTCAGAGTTTGGACTCGGGGAACCAGATGTCGGAAATGGCGACATTGGCCGAGTACGAGAGTCGTTGAAACATTTCGTTCGTGACTGGAGTAGCGAGGGAGCCGCAGAACGTGACAGGATATTTCGACCGATCTTGGATCTCCTCAGAGCCGTTGATGAACCAGAACGTTCGGGAAAACGTATCCTCGTACCTGGGTCTGGTCTGGGTAGACTAGCATGGGAGATTTCACAGCTCGGTAGGAATATTGCGTCAATGAAATGAGGTGTCTAACTCACGTTTAGGATACGATACGACCGCAAACGAGTTATCATTCTTCATGAATCTCGCTTTCCGATTTCTACTTTCCCGAAAGACAACAACGACGCAAGAGCATATCCTTCGACCTTACGCTCATTGGTTCTCTCATCAACGCTCAAACGATTCTCTATTTCGCGCCGTCCGCTTTCCCGACGCCGTTCCTCGCCTCAGCTCAACTTTTCGCCTTGTCGAAGCCGACTTTCTCACATTAAAATCACCGTCCTCCACCCCCGACAAATTCATGTGGGCGAAATCCGATCCCGACCTGCGCGACTCCGGCTATGACTACATCGTCACCCTCTTTTTTATAGACACATCCCTGAATGTGTTTTCTACCTTGGAACAGATCTATACTCTGTTACGCCCAGGTGGGACATGGATCAATCTGGGCCCGCTGCTCTGGACTTCCGGGGGCTATGCGAAGGTCGAGCTGAGCCTGGATGAAGTTATTCACGCTGCAGAGCAGGTCGGGTTCATCTTTCAGGATGGTGACCTTCAAGCGAGGCGGACGATCGAATGTGAATATACGGGTGACTCCAACGCTATGATGCGCTGGGTATACAAAGCTGAGTTTTGGGTGGCAACGAAGTCAAAATGATGCTTTCTTTCTCAAGCAAAACGACTATGACGACCTTGCTTTATTCTCACTGATCTCCAAAATTACTCAATGGCCCAATGCTCTGCCAAGTCACAATGCGTTGTTCCTATATCACACCACTTGCGCATTAAGAACCTTCATACTCGTACACTCCACCATCTCTACCATCGATGCGTCATATTCTTTTCGCGATCTCAGAAATCTAAAACCTTGGGGGAAAAGGTGATATATAACACCCCTTGCTTCAGTGTCTCATGATATTACGACGAGGATTAAGAGCAAAGAAATTCAACTACAGTCGTAGGAAGTTGCGAGACATGAGCTGCTACCAAGTAGAGCCTGATGGTCGCCTCGTTGCTGGCTCCAAACACGTCGCGCTGGCGAAGGAAAAACCCATGCCGGAAGAGGTAGTCGATCCCGAGGACTTGCAGTTTTGAAATGGGCAAAGGGCAAGATATGTTCGGCTTTTGGGTAGGTTCCTTTCTTCGTTTGACTCATTTTTGTTGCGCAGGGAGTTAATGTAGATCAGACATTTCAGATGGAGGGACAGTGTTCATCGTGGAACTCGGCAATCGAGGGTTGGATTGGCTAGGAGCATTCTTTATATGTACAAAGGCTACTCATTGCAGTGTAACAATAGTAAGATATCCATCCGCATTGTGTTGATTACTGAAAGGACTAAGGTTAGATTCCGTGGAGATCTAATGCAGTCTTCTCCCAGAGGTGCCATTAGTTAGAGTTCGTCATGGGTATTTTGCTGATGAAGCGCTTCTTCCGGGCGTAGATAACAACTGTAACGAGGTGATTGTGGTTCCCAGCCGACTGAGAATAGCGGAAGGTAAGGCCACACAAACCCAGCCGTGCAGGATGAAACTTACCACAATGCCAACAATCCAACAAATGATCAGGATCACTATGGGAAAATTAGCAGCGCCCAAGAAGTTTGGTGCTCGTGTAGACATACTATTTCTGTTTCAACTTGAGCAGTTCATCATAGTGTTCTCCCCAGAAGGCGACTGTGAGACAAATATATGAGCGCTGTGCATAGTTGGCAAGTAACGGAGTACTGCACACCTTCATGATTGGGCTCGTACACATCGGCTTCATTCTTGCATGGAACGCGTCAACATTTGAGTATACAGAATAATGTCAGTCATTCCAACTTACGAGGTAGGCTGCGTCTGGAGTAATCCCCCGTAGATTATCAATAGACCTGCTCACCGCAGTATAATTGCCTTGTTTTTCCTCCACAGTCGCATTCCAGTTCCACGGTGAAACGACAGTAACGTGATATACACTTGATCTCCATGCCTCAGTGACACTGGTCTTCCCAGAAGATGGGAATGAAGATGGAGCGCTGATTAAAATGATGAGGCCCGGAGTAGCTGCATCGGCGGCAAGAAGGCCCGACACGAGAGCAGATCTACTAGAATGTGTTTCAAGATTTTTTTTGCTGATTAGGCGCGATGAGAGTGCAAGGCTGGACCCAACAACCTAGCCCATCCGATCAGCCCTAAGTTAGAAGAGAGGTAGCCAGAAACGTACTGCAACGTGTTCCTTTGTAAACGTAGTGAAGAATGCTCCCCAGCTTGGAAACTCCGTTAAAATCGTTTGGGTACCTTTTACACCTTCGCTTTGGAGCCTCTTGCCGAATTGGATTAAAGGCTCCATTGACTTCGCCGCATCGTCTTTGTTTGAACCTGGGTTGATCAGGATTGCAATACCAGATGTGGAGAATCCACCCCATCCTTCATCTGCCCATTTGAGTCCGTTCTCAGTAAGGATATTCCAGAGCTCTTGTGTGCGTGAAGTGGTAGGAGGGAAAGATACGATAGCAGCTTGGAGTGTAACGCGAGGTGAAGCTAGAATCGTTGCCTCAAGGACCACACCGAAAGTACCTCCGCCCCCTGAGATAAGGTTCAAGACTGGACAGCAAAAGTAATCTGGAGAACATGGCGTACCTCCACGAAGGGCATAGAAGAGGTCTTCATTTTGACACTCGTTAACGACTCTGAATTGACCGTCTGGAGTTACTACCTTGTATTGTAACTGGAACGACGTCACGCGTTAACGAAGCCGACACTTGTGAGTGAATAGCTCACCACTCTGTCCACACCGAGACCCATGGTGTTGGATAAGGCACCGTGGCCACCGCCTTGAAGCCATCCGCCCGCTACACCAACTGATCGGTCACTTCCTGCGCGAATACACAATTACTGTTTGAACAAATATACATCCCGATGACGATACTGACCTCCAACAACCGTAATGTTATGTTCCTCCGCAAAGGCATAGGCTTCGCCCCATTGGATGCCAGCCTATTGGAAACATATCAGATATGTACCACCAGTGCAGAAACGGGGATGTGTACCCCAACTGTTAACCCAGACTTGGCCTCAGAACAGCCTTCCGGAACGAAAGTGGGGTGGTATGAAATCTAACGCGCCCAGGTAAGTGCCAAGAAAAAACGTTCTGATCGAATGTTTACGTTTTTCAGGTTGTGAGTCTATGACACTTCATCAGATCACAAGTAGCACATGCGAGAAGCAAGACGCTATACCCATAGAGCCAAAGAACCAGGCGCACTGCTACGCCCTTTGTAGTCGTGCTATTGAAGATAAGGGATAAATCCAAGGAAGGCTCGCCATGTATAGTATACTTACGCCCGTGTTTTTAATAACTAAAGGAACTTTCGTCTCCTTGACAAATCGGAATGCCGCTGCTACATCTTCAGGGTGTTGCACATCGATCTGTCACGGTGGTAGTGTAAATTGGGCAACTGAAAACAGAGCACAACATCACTCGTTGATGTACTCACGAAACGTTCCGGCACACTTCCAAGCTTGCACTGTCTCGGGGGCGAAGCTGCATCTTGGTCATTTGGGTCTGTGTAGCTTAGGAGGCACTGTTCGTCAGCGCTCGTTTGACATGTCTCCCACTGAGTCTGAATGTAAGCTGCTGGATTGTTTGCACGTGACACTATCAGGTATCGGGCCTAGTTAGCAGCATTGGCAGTTCTCAACAGTCTGATACATACCTTCATTAAGGTAACTAGACCGAATAGCGAGACATTTTGTCGAAGTGAAGCCCTCGGCGAAGCAGGGGTGGGCAAAAGGAAAGCCTTCGAAGAGACGACCATCCACAGCAGATTTTAGGCTAGACCAATCGACGTCCAGAGGGGCCGGTTCGCGTGATAGAGGCTCTTGTTGAGAAAAGGCCCATGTGGAGGCAACCAGCAGTGTAAGTGATAATGAACTTAAAAAGCGTTTAGACATTTTGTTGGACATGGGAAAGGCGAGATTCACGACTTTTATATGTGAATCAGCAGAATAGAGTTGACCGTGGAATGATCTGAATGCATAATCACGCAGACAGGTACAGCTGTCAATTTGCTGGTTGAACAGAGCATTGAAGTTTGGTTTGAGCGATACGCACGTCAGATCTAGAGCAGTGATGGGCGCTAGGCTGTGTGTCTGACCCGGCCCGCGACACAGTGCATTGACTGAACATTGATAAAGAAGCAGGATGGTTGCCAAATTCTAAGGCCTACCTTAATACTCGTAAATATTGCTCCTTTCCTCGCAAGTTATAGCTAACCCCTCTTGAAAGGGCTATACGAACTTGATCTATGTGCTTGGAATCGAACCTACCTTGATATCACTCCTACGGCAATAATTCCAAGCCGCTGCGAGCCACAGTAAGGCGTTTCACGGGACTTTCTAATCGGGTCGTATAAAGAGGCGAAGGACATACTTTCCAGATTGATCAGAATGGAACACACCACTGCTGTCTGCATACTAGCTTCAAACAGACTATCAAGGTGATCTGCTCAAAGACAGAACAGCCATTCATAGGTTCAACCTCAAACTGAAATAACCGTGATCAAAGGAAGATGGAACAGGCTTTAGCCCTTCCTCCGAACATGACCGCATCCATTCGTAGCCGATGTCATTTACTCGTGGTCAAACTGCAGAAGAAAATCACGCGTCAAAACGAAAACTAATGAAAGACTTACCAAAAGCCCGAAAATCTCGAAAACGCAGAAGGGTGGAAAGCGAGAGCTGGAGAAAATATTTAAAAAAGAAGAATGGCTGTCACTCAAAAACGCCGAAGCGGAGAAGGCTTTTGCAATTGCACGGCAGGTATCAGGAAAAACTTCGTTAACACTATGCAGCTGTCATCGCGGCCACATCTACTGATCAAAAGGACACTGTATGCATAGCTTTAAATAAACCATGCTGAACGCCCAAACCGTACGTCAAGGTGATCTGCTCAAAAATAGAAGCGCCGTCCATAGGTTCAAGCTCGAGCTGAAACAACCGTGAGTAGGATGTAACAGTAATTCTTCTCACTTTACCAGAGAGATAACATCATCAAGGAGATGCGCTTGTCCCACAGCCATTCCCATCATCCCTGCTTGATTGGCATTCACGATGTGGACGTGGAAGTGGTCTGACAATGAGATGACGAGGGTAAGTAGAATGCAGAGGCGAGATGAAGGTACTTACAGTAACTTGGTTGATAATGGATGTACATTCTGAGGGATCCCTTGCTTAAACCCCATCTCTCCGCAACGATCCGTTCGCTTTCACGTTGTATTGCATGAAGTAGGGGTATATGTTTCCTTCTAAGGTCTCTAAGGCTGCGGATGTTTCCATCTCGAACTAGGGTGAGGAGATATAGCGACGAAACTGTCTTGAGATCCCATTTCATGTCTGGAAGGATCAAAAACTCCTCCGAAGAATACAGGACCTTGTCCTGTTCCGACAAGCCTAACAATATATTCTCAACCCTGTAAATGTATGTTACCAACTGCGCGGAATGGATGGGAAAGAAAACGAGCCATTGTGTACGCTCTTTCGGAAACGCCGTAATATAGGGTTCCACGATCCTTTCGTACAAATCTGGTGTTTCCTTCACCATGATCATTTCTTGCCTGCTGTACTGGACAAAAAGTTGGCTTAGGTGCACACTTTAGCTTTCATGACGTACCTTACGTATGTGTACCTCTGTAGCAGGGCATATGATGTTGATCTTGATGTCTCTTTCTCTTTCCTCTCCTAGCCAGGCGAAGAACCAGGCGTACTATAACTAAGGGCGTAAACCAATTTCGACCCCCAGATGGAAGACATACATACTATATCCGTACTCTGTTCTAACTCTGCCCTCTCTACAAGACCGTTCAAGAGATTTCCAGCATGATCAGGGTTCAGTGCTGTCTTCTCCACCCTCACTATTGCGGTACAACGCCCTTCTTGTTGAGAAGAGGCAGGAAAGCTTCCGAGGAGAGTCAAGCTATGAGTCAACGGATCTTCATTGATCAGTTTCTCAAACTGAAAGCTTTTCAGCTGCACGAGGGTTGTTGGTGCAGCTGGATGCGACATGGAAATTTGTTTGAAAAAGGCGATGCAACAGGCGATTGATTGTTTAATCTTATCTCGATCTTATCTGACGATCTTTCCAACTACATGCATTATCGGTTACAGGTTACGGACACGTTCAATGACAAGATAACTAGAGGTGCACCATGTTTTATAATTATCTTTATTTCCTTTCTAACACAACAGATTGCACTGTTGCGTTTCTCCAAGTACATTAGTATTATTTATTCGGTACTTCGCTTTTGAAAAATTAATTATGATGTCATTAAATGACGTCGTTAGCTTTCATGATATCACTAATATTGTCACCCGCTTTGGCCCTCCCTCCGACCACGGCCACATCATCTGTAGACAATGCCATTAACGCGTAGTAAAACCGCAGGAGAAAGCCATGTCAAAATGGAGAATGACGAAAAGCCTGCCAAAAGCCCAAAAATCTCGAAGAAGCAGAAAGGTGTCAAACGAGAGCTGGAGGAAAGTCCCAAAAGAGAAGAATCGCCACCACTAAAAAAAGCTAAAACGGAGAAGGCCTACCAGTACATGACAGGTATCACTTCAAGATCCTTCCAAATGAGTCTTCGTTCAAACTCTATGTAGGTGTCATTGAACGCGGCCACGTCTACTTCTTCTATCGCCCGAAAGTAGAACACGAAGAAGCCCATTCAATCGACGACGTAAAGAACCTTCACATGCTCCTCGTTCCCCGCCCACCCAAATTCAGCACCCACGAAACGAAAACGAGCAGCAGCAAAGTCGATCGTGATACCGAGGCGGAGGAGGCTGCCGAGATGGACGTCTTGGCCCCCGGTGCCGACGCCATTCCCGCACCTGAGAGTCTCGATAAATCCAAAAAACGCTTTAGGCTTATCATAATAGGTAAGAAACAGTTGCCGGATCCGGGGCCTGGTGGTGCTGGTAAAGGGAGAAAGCAGACATTTTGGGCAACGGTCGTTTCTGTGGGGGAAGACCTTCATGCTCTGGAAGAAGGCCTGGGAGAAAAGACATATGAAACCAAAACTCGAGGTGCGTAGTTGCCTTAAAATCTACCACAGGAATCCACGTTCATGCGCATCGCATCGGGACGCAGGTATACGTCACCAAGCCTCCGCGCGCCTCGCAGCCCGGGGTGCCTACGCCCTCATCAACAACGATCCACAAGTCCCATCCAAACGTGCAACCCACTTTGGGTACCACATCTCCCACCCAAGCCCAAGTGAGCTCGGAGACGTGCAGAAGGAACTTGGAATCACGGAAGCGGGGTCCTTTGTTCTGCAGGTCAAGAACCCACTTGCGCCAGCGAATGCGCCTGGGCAATCGCGTGGCAAGGGAGCTGAGTACCCTGAGGGTATCATGAGTAGTGTTTTTGGGAAGGAGTCTGGAGGACAGACTAAGGGGCGGGAGTCGTATGGACTTCGTTTTGCGGTGTGTAAGACGCCGGAATTATTGGATTATAGGGGTGCAGAGCTTTTGCTTATTGCAGCGAGAGGTGGAGAGGAGGGTTTGGAGGAAAGTCTGGGAGAAGGAAGAGGCAAAGGTTAGTTATCATGGCTATCAGGACCAAGAAATTGTGTGCTAAAAGCAGAACTGTTTCTAGCTTTAACACAAATTGAAAAAGAGGAAAGCCGAGAGACTGTTGAGACACTGCTGAGGGAACTGGATGCTGATGTCAAAGACTTTCCATCGGAACCTTTAAAAGGGGAATGGATTTAATATGGGAAAGGAAGCTCGGGGGCAAAGGGTACTGTAACATCCATGTCTTCAAAAGCTGTTAACCCGATACTTGTTCATTCAAGAGCATTCCAATACATGTCAACGTCTGAAAAAGCGCGGGGGATATCGATATCTATAATATAACATAATAAGTCCATATCCGAATTAATGCACCTCATAAATGCTAGTTAGCGCACTCCATCCCTACATCCGAATCGTCCAAGCCCTTGGCCTTAATCGGTACACTTCAAATCCCCAGCGACGACAGCCAGCGTCGCGCCCAAACACCAGCCGAGCTCAGTCCCATCTACCTTCTTCGCAAGCTTCACCTCCCTGGTATCGTCGAGCTCGTATCCGAGTCTCAGAAGCGCATACATGAACGTCAGGTCGAGGCAGAATTCGGGGCGGCCCTGGAGCTCTGCCATGACGTCTGGATGTGTGCCCCAGGCGTTGAGCCATGCGGGTCGGCCCTCGCAAACTTTGTGTGCGGTTTCAGCGATGGTGGATATGCTTAGGGTGATGGGAGTGTCGGGTGAGGAAGACGGAGGGGAGGGAAGAAGAAGCGAGAGGCGGTCGTAAAAGTAGGAGAGAAGGAAGATGGGGCCTGTTGGGAAGGTATCGAGGATGGAAGGTTGGTATACGCCGTTGAAAGAGCATGGTTTCTTTTCGCAGATTCTGTATATGGATAAAGAACATTAGGGGATTGAAGGATGGCAGAGAGGAAATGGGGCTTACGCGTCCTTGGCCATAACGAGCTCCATGACGCGTTTACATGCATCAAAGGAACCAATATCCTCCCCGACCATGGTTACATTCCTCTTTCCCAAACGAACCGTCCTCGTCGTGCCCTTGGCCAAACACGGGTTGCCGATCTGGTCCTTGACCTCGCCATTGGCCCGGATACCCGCCATGAAGTCCACGAGCTTGTGGACGTGGTTCCGCGCACTCATGAGACCATATCCGAGATACGAATGCTGGTACAATACATGTCCGCGTTCCGCCATCGTCAGCTCATACCGATGATCGCCTTCAGCCAAGACCGCCTTTGCGTCCGTGCGTACCTTGGGCTCAAACGCAATTTGCGTGGATGCACCGCCGAGGTCGAGGACGGCGTAAGTCCCGTCGACAGGGGCGGATTTCTCGAGTGTGCCGAGGAGGTAATTGGCCGTGATCCAAGCATACACACCCTCGTACTTGCCATTCATGATCGTCACTGCTTCACCCGGAGCAAGTGGGAATTCCCATTGCGACTTCAGGCGCTCCTCGACGGCGTTGAGGATGTCCTGTGACTGCGAACCGGGCAGGAGTCGTAGTCCTGCGGTTGCCTTGACTGCCACGGGGGTGCATTTACGTAACGAGGGGGGTACGACGCGCAGGGCTTCATCCATTAGTACGTCGAGGCTTTTAGCTGCCTCGATGGGTTTGCCACTGAATGATGAAAGCCCCGGGTGAGTCTGTTTGAAGACTTCGTACTCAAAGGCTGGGGAGGAGCCGCAGTTGTTGAATTTATAAATGTGAATACGGGAACCGGTTGAGCCTGCGTCAATCATGAGTGCGTATTGGATCAAGGGAGACCCAGAGGAGTAAGGTCGAGTGCAGTGAGTAGTCTTTAAGGGATCTGGGTCGGTTTCGAAGGTAACGTGGGTAACTTTGGGTTTCGGTGCAGAAGGAGTGGAAGTCTGGGTATTTGATGGAGGAGCTGCATCATAGTTTGGTGAAGTGGTACTTGCTAAAGAAATATGAATAGAATACATTTGAAATGGAATGCCGACATACCAGGTTTAGACGATGGATGCCATGAAAATCTTGTTTCACGAGGTCCAACGAAATACACAATGCCAATGAGAACAGCGGCAGCGACTGCAAACTTTTTCCATGCAAATCGCCGTTGTTGCATGCGGCTGGGGCCCATACCACCCTCTAACCGCTCGTAGTTGGCGCTCCGTGGGGATATTGCCATCATTTTAAACCGTTTACGGGGATGTGGCTTTAAAAGAGAGGAAGTCGACGACGAAGACGACGAAGATGAGGAAGACGAAGACAGTGGTGGTGAAGATTTGAGTGTCGTGGCAGTTTGATCGTTATTTTGCCTCCGTGCTCCGAACATTCAGAATTTCAGCACCGCCTTCACCCACTAGATGAGCTCGGAATGAGCCAGCCTGGTGCAAGTTCTATAGACGGGTAACGAATCCTTCGTCGTCGTCGATGCAAGAGATTCAGGACAACTCCATCAATCCCATGTGGTCCACACTGCATTCCGCTTTGTTTGCACTCTCTGCTTAAACCTCTTCCCGACAAAATAATACTAATGTTTCCTAGAGTCACCCTTGGATCCATCTTCCTCAAAATACCATGAGAGGGCTTTGAGATGGCTTGGGAAACGTAGCTATCATATTCTCACACATGGATAGAAATTAAGGTCGGTTGTTAAAATGCTGGAATCACGGTATATATCGCCTTATTCTTATTTATTCCCATTCACCTTAGTTTCCAATTCACCCAATGCAGACTCTTTTATCCGATGCTAATCCTAATCGTGGCAACGGGACGCAATCCCCTCCCAACGCAGCATATCAGAATCCTTTTGAAAATTCAAATGAAACAACGCATGGCGCACAATACACAGCCTCAAATCCGAGCTTGTATGACTACTTGACTACTCAAAAAGCCAATATAACATCCATGACCCTTGCTACGTTTTGGTCAGATAGTTCACATTGGTGGGCTTCTTTCACTAGTAGGAACAATTTGCAAGATATGACGAAGATTTGCGCACCGATAGCTTCGGACGTATACTGGTCTGTTGTTGGATTGTCTTTAACTGTGGCCGATCCTGCTCATGCGCTGACTTTTCAAAGGTTCAACCAACAACTTAATCCAAAGTTCACATGCATCGTTTCAGAGTGTCCCTGACTCTGTGACCCGTGAAGGACTTGGCAATGCGGTCCAGTGAATCACTGGCATGCGATTTGCGTTGTCCTCAATGATCATAGATATACGCATTCTCGCGGTTTGAGTCGATGCACCCTATCATGGCTACCATCTCTAGGAAAAGTCCAGTCGTGTATCCATCTTTTGTGCTTTCACCCCACTCCAGTTTAATAACAGTTATGATAACAAAATCCTATTTATACTCAGATTGGCAAATCCCTATCTTATCCAAGGGTTAGAAAAGTCTAGGGAACGCCTTTCCATATGGATGGTTGAAAGGTACGCACGTTTTTCTCCCTATATATCTCGCGATCGATTCATTTTTTTAAATTTTCAGTTGGATCAAAGTTTTCATGACAGCGACGATCTTGAAGTGTTCCATTTCATATCAAGACCATCCTCTCACCTGAGTCCTCACTATCGTCCGGGAATGCTAACAAAGTTTCAGAATCTCCAAGCAGGGCGTTTCTGTCGCGGCGGTCCAAGTATATGAAATCCCTGCGATGAATGAGATTTCTACTCATGCATTTCCCCGTAACACTGGGCACCGATAGATTCGGATGCACAGTGGCTCCGTTGTTTCCATGTCGGTATGCTTTACTATCTCGACTCTACGCATTTCAATCTCTTAAGACCAAACTCTCATATAGCCGATAACCAACGTTGACATAGTCCTAACGTCGCTTCATTTTGCTTGGCGTGCCTGGTACTCAAGCGAGTGAAAACCCAGCAGTCATGCACAATATCGTGCATTGCTGCATGGTTGCATGGCCTTCTACGGACTCAAGTTGATAAAGATAATGACCTATTCACGCAAGCGTGACGCCACGCAAACAATGCATTATCGCATCTCACGCTGTACTATGAGAGTCCTTCATTCTTATTAAAGAGCCAACTCCGCCAATGAAATATCTACTCGCTTCCCGAGAGTTGGCTTAACCCAGCTCAGTGCATGGAGTTTCAACTCGCACTACTCGACCCAACAACAGTCTGAGTGAGATCCACACCTACCCACTCACCTATCCATCCGACTGTGCCCTTCTGAACCAGCGCCATGACAAAGCTTTGTGCTCATCTGAACACGACGTTCCCCAGCCTTCGCCTCCACGTCCGCTTCTGCCACCCGCCGTCCCCTCTGCGATCGCAGGTGGACTTTAATATAGACGACGTTGCTGGGGACACAGAGGGATGCGAGCTACATTATCCTAGCACCGGCAGCCCCGCGCGAGCGCGGGTGTGGCCTGATGAGAAACAAGGCCAAGTTCCAGGTGGTGAATGTCACAGTTTCGGTTACGGTGCGCGACGGCCTAGTTTGCATCGCAAATCTTTGCCGTTGGTGTCGATTCTCAAACGGCGAAGTGCCGCAGGCTGCGAGCCTCTGAAAAACGCTGCGCCAAGTGCTACAGTGGGGAATAGGTATGTAGATATTGAGTTGTTGTGCATTCGAAGAAGAGACCCACTCATCCTCGAACCAATATCAGCTTCGAAATCTCGGTGATGCGTTATCGGACATCGTGTTGCGGAACCTCCGTATCTGTTGAACATATAGCTGATGTACGTGGTGTATTCTACCCATCTTCCACATTTCCGTTATCATTGTCTTCTTTTCCTCCTCATTTTAATTCTCCGTCTCGTGTAAAACACACTAACCAATCGCTTCCTTTCGCAGTGGATAGACGACATCCCATCGGAATCGGACACAGATAAGCATCGATGTCCGACATGCGTGCAAGCATGTGTCCTTGTTCGCGATCGTGCCTACACACAAGGAGTCTCACACACGCATCCATCCATCCTCCCTAAATATGAACACGCTTTCGCTTTCCTCCTCCAATACCTCACGAAACTGCAGAGTCCGCCTCCGCAATACCCTCCCATCTCCAACACCATCGGTGACAAGTTGCCTGCGTACAGCCTTCGTGATTCAGATCACTCGAGTGGGGACAAGGGCTACCCATGGCCGGGGTCGCACATGCACACGGGTGCAGTTGCACCCGATCGTCTGTACGACAGTCTGGAACCGACGCTGTTGCTTTCTACGGAGCTGAAGGAAGGGTTTATTCGTTTGACGAGTATTGGTGGGCTGACGCTCGTGCTTTTTGCGCTTCTGGCATAGATTTTTCGTGTTTACTTCCATAGAACTTAAAGAGGCAGTAGAGCTACAGGGCTCCGGGAGGCCTAGACCTTGGAGGGGAAGTAATATATCATATGTATTAGCTATTGTATTGGAAGCCATAAAATCAGAATTTCTTGTAGATTATGCTTGTAAATCTGTGTTTGATAACGATCGGGAGGATGCAGATCGGTATCATGAGTCATTGGGGACGTCGGTGACTTGAGGATATTTAGACAATCCAAAGTGTATATGGGAAACGATGGCACAACATTGCGGCCGCTTCTCCTATACAACTTATGACATCCATACAGAATTATTCCTCATAGTATGATTATATCCGACGGAATGAATGCGATGAAGATCGTTGTTATGATTTAGAAGCTGATTTTATTCTTTGATTCAAGGGCCAGGCAAATTTGGATACTTGTACAAGGTTTGCTTCGTGGACAATCTAATAAAATTTTCGTGTAAAATACATTGGTACAACTCAATTAGCCAGCCTGAAAGGTACTCTAATGGTCCACTCTTTTCGCTACGATTCATTCCATGGCTCCGACACTTCTCCAATATGAAACATACTCTTCCAAATGTTTCCTATCCAACGCCGTGCTCTTCACCATTGTCACTGAATCCAGCCGAGCAGTCGCAGTTCGCAAGATAACCGATCCATTCGACATCGTAGGGAAGTCCCTCTCCAAGAAGGAGATGATCTTAAACGCTGCATTATGCGCTGGATCATCTCCGAGGTCCCGGACACTGTTGAGCCACTTTGAGAGGGGAATTAGCGGAAGGGGTTCATTGGTTCTGCCGAGGATGACTGAAAGGTTATCCATAATACCCTGCCATGACTGGCGTGAAGGGTTCTCCATGTGATAGAAAGGCTTGAAGCCCCTTGAGAAAAGTAGTTCTGTTATGATGTCACTCGCGCGATTAACAGGCATCCAGGAAAGCGACTGTAAATGAAGAATTCAGCTCACTGAACATTGAGGAATTGATGACTTACGCCTTCTAGTGCTGGAAGCGCACCGAGCTGCTGAGATGTGCGAACAATAATAGGGAAGTGTTCGGACTCGTTCCATGCACCGGACCCTTCAGGACCAGTCATTTGTCCAATGCGGACGCTCGATCCTAGTATCAACGGTTCCTCGACACTGTATGGATTTCCATAGAGTTCCGTGGCTCCTGAGAGCAGACGCTCGCAAACCCACTTGGCTTCTGGATAACCGAATTCCAGGCTATTCACCGCTTCAAGGTATGTTTCTGGAGCTTCGATAGGGCCATGAGGGTGAAGGGACGAGAACCGGCCTACCACAGCAATGGAGGAAGCGAACAAAATACGTGTCGGTGTAGAACCTGCAGCGCGCCGCCCTGCGCTCAGGAGAGCCAGGCGTACTAAATTAGATAAAGCACGGATGTGAGGCTCAAATGATGAAAGACTTCGGTTGAAATTGACCGGCCATGCATTATGGATTATGTGGGTGGCATTAAGCAGCTGAAAGAGGCAGAAATTCAGCGAGTTGGATAGATAAGATAACCAATGTGTGCATACCTCAGAAAATTCATTTTCGGAAAGGCCAAAGTCAGATCTACTCAGTTCCGCTCCATATAACACGACCTTGTCCCATGAGTGGCTGGACATGTATGCACCACGCCGTCCCATGAGGTCCACTTGACGCTGGAGGGCTGTGGCGGACCCAGAGTGACGGCGATTGAGGCAAATAACTTTCGAGACTTCGGGATCTCCCGCCAGGCGTGAGAGGAGAAAGCATCCAAGGCTCCCGGTAGATCCAGTGAGTATGATGACCTTCTTGTGACCAGCAGACGGCCGCCGCTTGGATCGTGAGACACGAACATGCATTGCGAGGGTCCCAAGACTGCGAAGTTCCTCTAGATATTTATCAGCCATCTCTTCCATTGCCCGAATCCTTCGCACTTCGGGCGTTTCGCCAGATGACTGTGAGGTCGCCTGGGTCCCCGCCATGATCTGTGCAATAGCGTGATGTAGTTTCTCAATGGAGGAGTGGTCGAAGCAAAAGTGGGGATCAAGCTCCAGTACGGGAACCGGAAGATCAGGTGTTGCGCAAAAAGCGTTGAAAATCGATCGTCGGAGTCTGCTGGCTTGTAGACTATCCAGACCGGCTTCGAAGAGGTCAACGGAATCGGTGATATCATCGCTGCCGGCAATACTGAACACAAGTTTGCGGACAAAATCGAGGAGGGCGTAACCATCATCGATGCAAGGAGATGGGAAAGGTACGGCGTCCTGGATCTCGGCCCTCTCATAACAGGCTTTGATCTCTTCGCTGAAGGCTCCAAGGATAGACTTGCGCGCCAGACTACCTTTGTCGGTGTGGATGAACGGCTTGGTTGTTTCCCGAGTAAAAATAAGCATCTCCTTCGAAACTTTGCCGTGCTTGTCTGTGAACGAATTACCTCGTTCTAGGTACGGCTGGATCGAGGTGAGGATGAGGTCTCGGGTGGTTGCTTGATTAACATCGAAAGCATCAAAACTATCGGCGGAGAGCTCGACCAGAAGCCCCAGGCACACTTGGCCCGCACCAAACGCAAGCACATCTTTTACGGCGGGGTGCTCGGCCACTACATTTTCGAGATTTGTGGGGCGAACTTTTTCCCCCGTAGAAAGAATCAAAAGATCGTCGGCGCGTCCCATGATCCTGTACTGTGAGCTGTCGGCGGGGTTAACTGCCAGAAGATCCTGGACTTCGAAGGGCTGCTTCCAGCCAGGAGGATGGCCTACCAAACGGAAAGATTTGGTACCATCATTGAGAGGTACCATATTGATGCCTGTGTCCGTTCGTGGCTTGACATAATGCCAATCATACCCACGAGCGACTCTTTCTATTGGAGCAATGGCACCAAGCTCTGTACATCCTAGGAGACTCTTATAATAAGTTTTGAGGGGCGCAGTAAATTCCAATAAGACAAACGCACCCCAATGATTCAGTAGTTTGACCCCTGCCGCGGCAATTTCGGTTCCGATGTTTTCTTTCATAGGCGCGCCACCAAACGCGACGATATCCAGATCTTTCAAAGCCTCGAGGCCAATGTTATCAGGGAGACGGAGCATCTCCTCTAATATAGACGGTACTGTAAACAGATAGCGTGCACCTGTGTCTTCAAGTGTTCGAAGGGTTGTCTTCCCTGTTGGAATCAAAGACGCTGGCGGCAAGTGAAATGGCATCCCGATTGAGAGAGAGAGGGTAGGCGCGAGGAAACCAAATCCCTGGAGATAATAATATTGGCACAAAATGAAGAATAGACGGATATGAAGAACTGACATGATATAGTGGTAGGGTCGATACGACATAATGGAAAGGTTCGTGTGGTTCAGGCAGCCGGTGACATGTTGCGAATAACAAGATGAAGGTATGGCCATGATATATTGCTTTAGGCAGCCCAGTCGTTCCTGAGGAATGCATCACAAGGGCATCCAGGTCGTCGCGTTTCCAACTCGTGTATAGAGATGGTATCTTAATGTCCTTCCGGTCATGGTCAGGAGTTAGGAGGTCTTCGTATCCAAGTGCATGCACGAAGTTAGGGATGGTGCTCGCGCCCTGCGATTGAAGAAGGTGCTGTGCTTCTTTCGAGGATCTGGCAACGTGGGAGCCGATTAAGACGCAGGACGTTGCAGTTTCTTTCAAAAGATGAGCAATGGCGACGGGGGTTAAACGCGCTGACAATAACAGGACCTATAGATTGGACAGGAGTGAGCGTGAGGCTATCGTAAAAGTTTGAATGATATCTCACCGGTGTACCTATACGCAATAATGCAGTCATGTAGATAAAGATGCTTATATCGCTTCCGAGGAGGATTCCAACAGGCGCAGGACGTTGACCGCGATGTGCACGACCTGGGGTACATCCACTGCTTACTAGCCACCATGATGCATACTCGACTGCATCCTGAAGCTGAGAAAAGGAGATCTCGCATGACGGTTGGCCAACGGCGCGATGCTGTACACCAAATATGTGGTCGGGATTATTGACTGCAGCAAACTTGACGAGCTCAGGAATCGAATTGACCCCTGTAGCGAGATCCTGTCCATAGCCAAGGTTGATGTGAGGACGTATGAAAGTGCTGCCAGAGAGAGCAGGTGACATAATAATGGCTCTAGGTTGAAAAGGAAGAGGGAGGCTTTGAGGAGCTGCGTTTAAATGTCATTTTAAGGGTATTCGGTTCGTGCCTGTATACGAGAGACACTGAGTTGAGAGTTACCGGATATCTCGGTGGGTGATCGAATCTATCAGATCGACAAGCAATTTCAGCGAAGCCTCCGCCCATGAAGCCGTTAGAACGCACGCGGAGTTTTTGCCTGTTTGAGAGAATTTATTTACGTCTCTCACGGCTGGCATCAGCTAATGTCAAGACTAAGATATCATGGATGGATGGATTAACTGGTCCATAAACTCTCTTATGAGGCTCTACATTGCACGGTTAGCTACTGGGTTTACCTTTCAGTTAGTACACTTATAGGCTCAATTACAGGCCAAACGAGTTTCAAGCCTATCCCAAGTTGACCTCGTTCGTAGTGAGTGATTTCCCAATGTACTCGAGTTTTGGAGAACTTTTCTAAGAACTGTGCTTCGAAACAGATGGCTGATGACAATCAACTTTTCTCCTCGAGTAACCCGCGTCCATAATGATGATAAAAAGTCTATGATGTGTGTCCCATCATGACTGTTTCACTATACTTATAATTATCACTCCAACACTACTCTGCACCCACACAGTATTAGTGAAGGACAAGGGTAACCCTCGGGTAAAATAACCCATCCCTTTCCCAAGGGTACGGGATGCTGTTTCCTACGAGTTAAAAGGAGGGTATAACCCGCGGTTTTTGAACAACATTTCTACATATGATAAGTGAGTAAGTGAGTAATCTATAATTGTTTAACCAATCGTAATATCGACTACATGGCGTTCCACATCTGGAAGTTAGTTTCGCAACAACATCGCCTGCTTGCACTAGGCCTGCCTTGAACTATGCTCCGAGACAAAGAAGGGACCGTGTCGACTCAACTGATAAACGGTTGCGAATATGAGACAGAAGGATTCGTCCTTGTGAAAAGGCACGCTCAACATCAATAGACGATGCTGTAAATACCGTCAATCTAGATACAAGGGTGTATAGGTTAGGTTAACTCACCAGGGACAGAATGATAATCCAATGCCATTCGTGCCAGCCGAGGATAAATAGATTCGATATATCAGCTTGTTTGTGAAGATTAATGTATTTCCTACTGAGATTCCTCTGATGTGTGCTGGCGATGGACCACTCCTCGTACACGAGAGGGGATCGGGATATTGTTATGATCTTCTATCACTAGTTTGAGTAAGGATCAAGAGATCGTTATCCATGGCGTTCTGAGTCTTGTGACTACAGTGAACATCAGAAATAATTAGCTAGTTGCCTTGACAGAACATTCAGCAGTACTTGGGGGAGGAGAAGGGAGATCATCCTATCTTATCTCTTGATTTCAATCTTATCTGGTAAAATAATGATTGGTTAAATTTGTTCAAGATCCCCAAGATCATAACCAAAACGCATCAGCGCATTCTAGAATCTAAACCAGCAACCAGACTATGATGTTACTCTACATATGACAGCGCTCTCACTGTAAATGCACCTGTCACGAACCAGGAGTCAGGATCAGAACTTGGTGTTGGGCGAGATTATTTTTTTACTTGCTCTCACTCTTCCCAATGGCCAGTGGCACAAATTCGTGGAAGAGCTTTTGACACACATGGCTGAGCGACAGAAGGCATCAAAGCGAAAGCTGATATTCTCCTAATATCGAGTTTTCTTGCACACTGGGGAGTTTGGATGGCTGATTTTGTCTTTCATTTCGAATCTGCTTGAACGTCAATGACAAGAGATTGACATTGACAAGAGGGGTGAGCGACAAAAGAGTTGACTATTCACGGAGATCTCTCACACAACGTCGAGCTATGGTCAGGAGGATCCAAGATCCAGTAATACATACTACCCCTAAAACAGGTGCGTAATACTTATATCAGATTTTGGCAGCTTTCTGACCGATGGTACTTATGTGCTAATTCGAGATTAGATACTTTTTGTCTTTGGCACGAGGTGTGGTTAATCTGATGGAAAGGATGGGCATCCAACTCTTCAGCCTCTGATGTCATCATTTCAATAGTCAAGTGTTTTCCCGCTCACATCCTTGCACCCTGGGAAGCGCAAGGTGTAGCCTATGACATGTGAGGAGTGAAGTGAAAGCGCAATATTGCTGACATATCCATAATCAATTTTTTTCCGTTCTTCCGGCGACCCTGCCTACCAATGTGACCTTTGACCCACTTTATAGCGAACAGACGGAGTGGGTCAGGCTGCCAGACAAAGGTGAATGTTCCTCCTGGAGAGCGTCTCACCAACTATCTGATACATGCGGCAGTGGAAAACAGTGGAAAACTGGGGATTCGTGCGTTGATCTTATGACTTCTGGGTTCTCGATGATTTGAGAAAGATGCATGCATGCGTTTGTGGCAATTTAGAATCTATTGGCTGGCGTAGCTAACATTCATTCCATTTATATAGAGCGAATGACGAGCAGAAATTGCCCTTGATCATCTAGCATTCAAAGGTGAGCACAATACCATCTTTTTCGCTTTGGCCACTAAGTCTCGGCCTCGGATATTATTCCATCCGAGTTCATCCTCCTTCACGTTGTGCCAACCCACCTTATTGCTAGCTAGGACAACTGTCAGTAGTTCACGCGCGGAACCGCGGGAGTGATCCTTTCTCTCTTGCATTACTCCTGCCATCCCCTGAACCTATCTTCCTATCTGATCCACCTGAAAAAATGCACCTGTCCTGCACCACCGAGGCGGTAAACTTCGATTGCAATGCTACAATCACCACAACTCTCTTAAAAGGCGATAGGTCTGTCAAGAAATCGTTCCTCCCATCTTCTCAAGTCATGGTTCAAACCTCATCTGAAACGCACACCGATGTGCTCATTGTCGGCGCTGGTAAAGCTGTCTCCGTTCTGATGTACGAATAACATCCGACTGATTTCACGATCAATAGGCCCCGCTGGCCTGATGATGGCCATGACGCTGGCGCGTATGGGCATAACACCAATCGTCATCGATGCCGCTGGTTATGATAGTCATGAGTACGGGAGAGCAGACGCCTTACAGCCAAGGTGACATTCTCATGCCAGACGCTCCATAGTATCGAAAATTGATCTTGGAGTACAGGTCGATGGAAATGATGCAGGTGGGAATGGTCCTGTTGCCGGGCGCGCCAGGCGCTAATGACATGTTTGTGAACAGAGCTTCGGTACTCCACTCGATCAATTGGAAGCAATGGGAAAGAAAATATTCGGTCGCGCCTTTTGGGAGATTTCAGGTGAATCGACACGCCGAACGGCCCTCGCTCGGTTTTTCCCTCCATTCCTTGATTTCGAGAAGGATTATGCCTTGGCTGTACGGCAGGG
The DNA here is from genome assembly GCA_018220975.1 of Tephrocybe sp. 9980TJB. NCBI lineage: Eukaryota > Fungi > Basidiomycota > Agaricomycetes > Agaricales > Lyophyllaceae > Tephrocybe > Tephrocybe sp. 9980TJB. Next base: position 41,678 of record JABAJU010000133.1, read on the forward strand.
TCTCATCGAACAAGTGATGATATACGATATCGAGCGTCACTGTGAAGGCTTCGAAGTACAATGGAATTGCGAATTCCTTGACATGGAACTTTCAACGATGCCATCTGGGCCAACCACTGTCCTTCTGCGCGAAACACTGACCGGGCACACACGGAGAATTACAGCCAAGTACGTTGTGGCGGCCGACGGGGGTCGATCCTCTGTTCGCCGATGGGCAGCGTCATACGGTGTCAAATTTGAGGGCGAAAGCTTGCCCGTGACTTGGTGTGTGCTCGATGCTGTCAATCTGAGAAGCAACCACCCCGATCTAGAGCGCCTGTCGTAAGTTTTTTGGCAAATTTGCGAGGTGCAGCCGACTTATCATTATTTTGGTGTCGATCAGAGTCCTTAGGTCAAGCAAGGGAATTGTACTTGTGATTCCACGTGAACCCATAAATGGGAAGCCGTCGGCGAGGTTTGATATACAACTTTCGCATTCGAAGCAGGATGCAACAATGGAAGAGGCCGTCCGAATGATCAAGGACATATTTCATCCATACGAAATAGATTGGGATGAAGTCAATTGGTGGTCCGCTTACGAAGGTAGGCTTTTCTCAGCATTCGACAGGGCGTTTTTGTTGTTAACAAAGCACGATGTTGAATAGTCGGACAGAGAATTATCAACCAATACTCTGTTGGTGATTCTCTCTTCTTTGTCGGAGACGCATGCCACACACACTCCCCTCGAGGTGAGACCTTTCTTTGACCTTACGCAGCATCATTTTCATGGTCATTTTCAATACAGCTGGCCTGGGGCTCAATACTGCAGTTCTGGAGGCGCACAACCTCGGGTGGAAAGTGGGGTTAGTGCTTAAAGGCGTGATGCTTCCTCAGACGCTATCAACGTACGCCCTGGAGCGGCACGGTGTTGCCAAAGAGCTTGTTCAAATGGACAGGAAGCTTGTGGAGATCTACGCTGGGCTCGAAAAACAATCAATCGATGATTTTTCCGGGGCGTCTGAATGGCTCTCCACACTTCATACCTTTCAAGCATCACATTATGCTGTGAGTCACCTAACACCATCTCATGTCCACAAACACGTCCTGACCATTGTGATCGCAGTATCAAGCGGGTGCCTCGATTATTTATCCACGCACACTGCTGACGGCATCACGGAAACGTCTAGCAATTAACATTGGGAAGCCAGGCATCATTCCTGGTTCTCGCATTCGCCCTGCTGTCGTCACTCGCCTTTCCGATCTCGTGCCAGTTCCTATTGTTGCTCCATTCGATGGACGTTTCACCCTCTATCTTCTCGTTGGCGATCTGTCGCAAAACGACGCTTTAGAACGCCTTGTAAATTTGGACAATTTACTTCGAAGACCACGATCCATCTTTCAACGTTTTGGAAATAATATTGGCCACAAGTCAAGCGCCCATCGACTCTCTTCAGTACGACCCCCAGTGAATAACTCTGCGTCTGAGCGAAGACTTCCCTTGGGAAGAGCTTTGTACTCTTACATCTATGATGACATTCCACAAGCAACTCAATCATATCACGGTCCTTCACATTCCATTTTTCACACTTCTATCATCACAACGCTCGGCAGCACTAGCAGTTTTGTCGACGAAAATATCATGAGCTTGATATACCCTGCAGTTCCGTCGCCCACGCATCAAGCGTCACCGCTCTTCCGCCCCCAACACTTCTTCAGCGATGATATACCCATAGTTTCTCCATACAGACAAACTGCCCCTGAGGCTGGCGCGATCTTTGAGCACCCTATGCATAGCAAATGGGGGGTCGACCCGCACGTTGGGTCTATCGTTGTTGTTAGACCAGATGGGCATGTATCTTTGAAGACGGTCGGGTTCGACGTAGAAGCGTGGAAGGAGGTTGAAACCTATTTTGAAGGTTTCCTAATACCCACGAAGTCGGAACGAACATCAGTGAAACGGAAAGGGATGGGTACTTTGAACGGAGTAGAACCATCTGTATCTGATATCTAAAGGAGTGTGTAAACGTTTATTCTCGAATCAAATTTGAACATGATGTATAGTAGTTCTATTCACTTGGAAGCGCGAGAATCCGGTTCCTACATATACGTCCATTGTACATTTCGGTGACTGTATACAGCAGTTTCAAGCTGACATCCACACTATCGTATGGGGAAAGTAAGAAAATAAATAATACGTATCGTCTGATCTCAATCATCACATTATCACTAGTTGCATTATCATCAGTCATGTCATGTTTTACCTCCTCCTGGAGAACTCCCTCCCAAGTCGAAGGAGACTTTGTTCTTGATCGCCAAATCGTCCCCATGCTCGTTTATGAATCGTACAGAGCGAGATGGAGACACGTCTCTTGTAGGCGGTGACGAATACATCATTTTGATATCCGACACTCGTCCATTACGAGGTGAGCTATCCCCTCTCTCAGTGCGTAGAATTGAGTCTGCTGTTCCTGGGCGGCGATTGCGGTGTCTTCGGCTCCCCGGCAATATATCGTCAGCTGTATGAGGCCTACTACTCCCTGATGCTAAAGGTATATATGATATGGAGGGCTGAGGAGGGGTCGTTTCGGTGCGATGGGAGGAGGTGCGTCCCCGAGAATGAAGCTCGGGATCGGTATCGTCAGGAGGCGTGGGCGTTCCAGAGCTAGAAGAAGAGGAAAGTGGGGGCTGTGTCGGCACCGCGATTGGAGGCGGAAGGTTGGTTCTTCGTATTGACGGGCGCCGCTGTTGGTACCGACGTCCTGAGCTGGTACGCTGTAATCGCCCCGTGCGAACCTTTGTCCGTTTCCTGGGGCCAGCACCAGCTTGAGACTCATGGTCGCTTGCTGGAACATCCGAGTCAGAAGCCCATGCCTCCTCCTCATCGTTATGAGTGCCAGACGGTCCAGCAATGCTGGAATCGTTGGTCTTGTGTACTGCTAGTGCATCTTTAACCTTGAGCTCAATTTCTTCCACTTTTGCTTTCATCGTTTCACCCGCTTTTGTCTCCATATCATCCGCAGTTTCCTTGAGACCATTCAGAAGTCCTAATGACTGTCTTATCTGCGCACGCAAGCCACGATGTTGAGATCTTTCATCTTCCACAACTTCAACCTCGACCTGCGGCAAGGCGTCAGTAAATCATAATAAAAACTCGCCTCAGTGAGGACTTACATCATCACCAGGAGATTGTCGACGCTCAATGACCCTCCGATGTGGTTCCAGCCATTCGACCTCTGTCGGGCCTTCATCAGGTGTCGCGTCCGGTGGTGCCTCAATCAATGTGTCGCTGTTTTTCGACTTAATCGTTTCTCGGTCTTCCTCCATGTCCCTTACTGTCATACTTGGTGTCCTGGAGTTGCTACCGCTCTCAATCACCTTGCTTTCCCCGTCGGCCAGCTCTCCACGTTCCATACCATTCAAGTCTACGTCGCGGTTGATGACTATATCGTCTGCGCCCCGCTCAACCGCACGTGTCTGGTTCGTCCACTCTGGTTGACTCATACTTGTATGCCTGGACCACGTACGGGAAACAGAGTGTACGCGTCGACCAAGAGAGAAGGAGGGGATGGAAAGGCCATGTAAAATGATGGAGCACAGAACCATGAACGCTACGATTGGCTGTATTGCCTTGGCGAGCAGTTGAACTTGCGGGCTGGTGTAATAGTCAGTTTCGGAGATGACAGAGTTCGCGAGCGTCGATATGTATACGGCTCCTATCGTACATTACAATTGATCAACCTCAGGCGCGCAATTGTGGAGAAGGGAAAAGGACTCACCAACGCCTATCGGACCGAAATGTCCGCTAAAGATTGCTTCACGTAATGTCTTTATATCCGGGATCCACCTATAAAGCGCGATCATGATCGGGAGCCTGCGAAGGATAAAAATGAGAATGGCAATAACTAGCAACCTCCACACGGTAAGCGTGGTCTCCTGGTCGTTGAAAGCATTGAAGGGCATCCATGCACCGACGTAGATGAAAGCCGCAATGTTGAATAAGAGATCAATCACGGAACTGAACACGGATTCCTCAGTCTGGCGGTTGAAAAATCCGTCCCATGCAAACGCCGTACCACACGAAAAGGCCGCAAGGAGGTCGTCAGAGCCTAGGAGGACTGTAACACCGATGGTGAACATCGCGAGCGAGACATACTGGGCGACGTAGGAGTGTCTGTCAATGAGATTGTGTCTTTGACAAAATTTCATCAAGTGTCGGAAGCCGAAGCCCAAGACTGCGCCAATGACGATGCCAAGAAGAATTTGATCTAAGAATTGCGACGGTAAATAAAATCAAAGAAAACTAAGAATGCAAAGACGCACAGAGCCAGAGACGCACAAACCAATCGCGTATCGCGTGCCCAACATCCGGCGAATCAAGCATGAGGTACAAGGCGATGAAAAGGAAGGGGTAGGCAGCTCCATCGTTGCAGCCGCTCTCCGCCGCGAGCAGATGTCTTATATGGGCAGGAACATGCTTGTCTGCCCATTTGCCGCCGACCACCGCAGCTGCCAGGATTGGGTCGGTGGGGGTGAGGCATGCGGCGACAGCTAGGCTTGCTACAAAGTTGAGGCCAGGGATAAGGCCGTAAATTAGGCCAGCGGAGACAAACCAGCCCTAGGCGAGATGAGGTAATGTCGAAGGTAAAGGAGGTTACAACATACCCATGTCATGACTGGGAAGAGTAGAAAAAACAGACTTTTCCAGTGGCGGAACATGTAGGCCTTGGGCAATTCAACACCAATGGCAAAAACTCCTATTGCGAGAACGACCCGTGTAAATTCAAGAGTAATGGTGTTGGTTACTTCGTCGCTTGCGCCTCCCCAGTCGTGAGGATTGAATACATTCGCGCCATATGGGCCTGGACAAAAAGTTGAGTGTTCAATGCTTCACAAAAAGCGCCGCTACGCACCAATTATCACGCCAAATAGAAACGCCCAACATGCCTCGCCAACATACAGCTACTCCAATGGATTAAACTCTCGGATGTACTAGGCGGGGAATTGAACACACCTTCTCGCGAAGGAGCAACGAGAACATGCCAAACTAATATCATTAGCCATGTATGACCATACTAAAGCTCTAAATTCGACACACCAGCACGACAAATCCACCGAGACACGCATAGACAATGTGAGGTGTCGACACCTCGAACTAGCGAACTTTTTTAGGCGAGTAAGCGAGAATCTGTAGATTTTGACATACTGGATGGAAATCCATGACGTATTCTGTCGGAAAAGGAGAGATCGACGACCACTGGTGAAGATTAGCAGTGGAGGGCGAATGGCGAAAAACGCTCATCCTCGTCGTCTTCGTCGTCGAGAACAGATGGATTAAAGCCGGGAGAAGGTGCTCCAGGGCAAAACCTGTCAGTGTTTTATATTTTGCTCCGTTAAAACATGATCGGAGGTGCCGCACGTGTGGAGTCATTCCTCTGCTGCTATGGTGCCATTATGCGAATCCATAATAACATCGTGTTTCGTGGCTGTCTTCAAAGCTTGTTTAACCAAAAGCATCTAAGGTGCCTTCCGGCAAGTGAAGAAAAAAATTCTTGGTTTGGGCAGGGTATGGACCTGTATGGACATACAATGGTTCCGTAATCAAGAAATATATCCACACGTGAAATTCTAGGCACAAATTACGAGGGCCGTTGAATTGCAAAGTGAATTTCACCCTGGATATTTTGTTCCTCGTCTAAACTGCCTTCGGTCTATGAAGAAATTTTCCCAACACAGTGCAGTTTGAGGCCCCAAGCCTTTCTGCTTTTCTGCGTACTCCTCGTCGAAACCGTTACACTGTCTTCTTTGCCCAATAACCACCCAAAATACTCCCTCGTTTAGGGGCCTTTTCATTTCCGCCGTTAGAAAGCCGTGCGCAGCCGATTCATCAATTCTGGCGTTCGTGGTAGCAATTTAAATGGAGCAAACCAGGCTTGTGATTGTGGAGGTGCCGTTGCTCTCATCAACCTTGTAAGTACTTAAAATGTACCATGCCTTTTCTAATGATGCGAATCAGCTGAGGCTTTAGAAAGCTATCGTTCCACACAAAGGACTTCGGTGGGGAGGTATAGATATAAAGACGGGTATTTTCCAGCATCTTGTGCCGGCGGCGGCGGCGGCCAATGTAATTGTGGCCCTACAGACAAGGTCATACTGGTAAAGGTTGGGAAATGAGTTTCCAATTTTTCCTCTTTTGCATGTGGACCCCGAGTTCACGACATCGCTGTCAACTCGTACGTGCAACAAGGGTTTTCACCAGCACGTCGTCGAGACACGATGCGAAATGTCGGAGGAGCTAAACTCTATATAGTCACCGCGTTAACATTATCTCATCTCCGTCTCGTATCTCACTTTTAAATCAACCATCGCCTATAGTTCAACAACTGCTGGCCTGTCCTAATTGCTAGTGCTCCCCTTGACATAACTCACCAATGGTGCAACCTATATCCCCGGTCTTTCTGGCTTTTAACGCACTTCCGCTAGCAGCGCTCCTTATGTGACGGTCTATCGGCATCTTATAATTGTGCTCTCCCCCCGTCTCTTACCTCCGTGTGTACCTTATCCACTTACACACCCAGTGACATGGGACTCCAACAAGATATCCAAGACGCCAAGCTATTTTGTGTTTCGTTCCAAGGATTTTTACCACATGATCATCTCTTTTGCATCATCGCCCCCAAAATGCGGACGTGTAGACTCCCTATTCTCTCTTTGCCCGCATGCATCGCATCTTTTGAAATTCGTCTGATCAAAATCGAGGCTTCTTTGAAACTGCTTTGCCCATGTGTACGATCGTACGGTGTTGCAATTCCTTCTCTCCCCCTACACTGTTCCACGCGTTGAGCCACATTCTTGAAAGGTATAGACTCTGCTCAACCTTTGGTGTGTCATGCCTACCGGTGTCAGGCATTTCATATTCAAAACAAGGGACTGAAGTTATAGGGACTTAAAAGGGGGTGTTTCGAGTACGAGATACATAACGATTGACGTCCATGACGCTAGCAATATGAACGTGAGCCATTCAGGAATCCTGAGTCTTGACGTCTCGTTCGCTCCGCACTCCAATGCGTAGTGTCTCCTGCTATTGAATTGATATATGAACTGGGTGCGTCCATCGCGGCATGTACATAGAGCAAACCAAAAGCGGGTACATTGCCGTGACGACTGAGCGCCACCAATGTCAGTGCTAGTGTAGTAATTTTCAACGAGGCAGAGGTTTGGGCCATTGAATCTAACACGGCCTTCCGTCCATTCATATAGGGATCGGAAAGGAATCCGAAGAACGCACAGAGTGTGCGGGCAGTAGCGGGACAGGATGGGAACGGAGAAAGGCAAAGTCACAATTTTGATCTTGTACTATCGCCCTGTTTCCCCTCAAGGATCCAGCTATCACTCATTCCCCGCAGCAAAGGCGCAAGGAAGCTAGCAATAATGAAATTCTTTAGAAAGAAGCACTTCTAGGCCATTGGTTGGGCGTCTTAGGCCTTCATTCGACGATAGGCAAAAAACACTCACTTGCCATCTCGGCATCCATGAGGATAGAGGATACTGATAAGCTGGGTCGTCAAGTATACTTTAATTTGTACAGTAAAGTGTGAAAGCATGTTGGGCCACAAGTTTCAAAGGATCTTAAAGTGCTCGCCTTGGGCTGGTAATCGGGCGATGACCACAAGGATGGATTGAGAAAAAATATACACGGCGAATACGAGCCTCGGTAGGATGAAGGTGAAACATGAAGCGAAGCAAATTTTGAAGCAACGTATAAAGCTGGGGTGTCTGCGACCTGTAGCCAATGAGCTCCACGCTCTGTTCCAGGATAGAGGGAATGAGTCAACCACTCGGCCAGAGCTCGATGGGGGTATGGTGTTTGAAGGACCTAATAAGGTCGAATTATTTAGAAGGCGTGTGGCTCTGAAACATTTCCTAGTAACATGAATGCAGGTGGCGTCGAAGCAGAAGATGGTCCAGGTCAATACGTATCGAGACGGAGGATAATATCGTATCCCGCGATTTTAGGACTTAAAAAAAGCAACACGCGGAGAGGACATGACATTTATGAATTCCACGTACTCAAGCTCGGAGAAAGGCAGAGTTTAAAATGCCGGGCAGAGGACTGAACTAACTCATTTGAGAACACTGATTTCGCACATCCTATACCTATGGATCCATAGATACTGCATGGCCCACTATTTTTCTGAGAAGATTTCAAAGCCAGGCAAGAATACTCTGAAACATCACTGCAAGGAGTGCAAGTATGTTTCTCATCCTTCTCTCATCTCCTCATGTGCTAAAAGAAATACAATGCAGGAAAAAGATTGTGAAGTTCTTTACTCTCTCTTTACATCAAACACAAACATGCAAGACCACATCTTGAGAAAGAACACTGCGACAACTACATTGAGAAAGCACCAAAATACTGTTGGTTGAACTAGCTTCTCTCCTTTGTCTCTGCATGATCAGCCATCAAAAAAGCAACTATAAGAAGTCAAATTCTGCCCTACTCACCTGAGGCACTTGTAACAATGTTATTGCATTTTATATATGCCACCGACCAGGTATATCTATCTCTTTCTTTTTGTGTCTTCTATAATAGATCTAACTGGCATGTCTCAATCAATAGTCCATCTATCTGTCTGAAAATAGAGAATTTCAGTATCTTCTCATGTTTCTTTGACCCAAAATCTCTGATAGCAAGATCCCTCACCACTCAAAGATTCACTCTGCTATCATTGAACAATGGCAATTAAATTTCCTGAAGTTGCAACAGGAACCTGCAGTATTTGATCTGTTACATTCATGTTCTGATTTTCCAATATTATTGTAGGCTGCACTTGGACTTCTTAATTACATCATGGACCTCTAGTCAGTGAAGAATAGGACGTCTTACCTTTGCTATCACTTTTCATCACTTAGAGTAAGTCCTCATGCTTAAAGTTTGGTGAAGATAAAGCTAATCATTGTTGGATCAGATACCGCAACCCTGAAGGAGTATTTTACAGTTCCCCTGGTTCTACATAAAGTCTATGTAGACTCCATACAAAATCCAGGTAGACTCCATGAAGTTTCTATGTAGACTCCACATAGACTCCATATAGAGTCTATATGGAGTATATGTTATTCCATGTGGAGTCTACAGAGACTATCTTTTTACTTGTCATTTTTACCTTATGTCTAGTTATATAGTCTATGTAGAGTCCATATGCACTCCAGGTAAACTTCAGGTAAACTTTCAGCTTATATACTCACATTATAAGATTTCACTATAGTGATTTAGTTCCACAATGCAAAATAATACTCTTAATCACATTGATAAGTAGTGATATACATATGATTTCTCATCAAAACATAATGAAGAAGTAAATAAATGCACAAATTCAATGTATTTTTAAAAACATTGGAATTTCTTACTTTTTTTTCACATTATATGTCAGCCTGTATATGTTATATTCACTCTCTATAATTGATTCAATAATAAATAGCTACAAACAAATAATAACAAATAACAAAAATCCAAATATTGTCAGAAAATTGTAATTAAGATAGATATTGTTCTCCTGCTTGAAACAAATATAAACAAATATAAACAAAGATTTTATCTTTATTTGCTTCTGTTGTAAATATGAATATGATGAGTTGTGACATTATTTGATGAAATTATAGTGTGACAATATGTGAGGTGTGGATTAAGGCAGGTCCAGCTAGAGTCCAGCCAGACTATATGTAATGTACAAGTGAGTATAAGTAATTCTGTAAAATGGGCATTAGTCTGACTGGACTCCAGTCAGACTTCATCTGGACTGGTCTGGACAACTGGACTTCGGCCGGACTCTGACTGGAATATGGGATGAGTGTAAAGTACTGAAAAATTGCTAAAAATTCAGCAAAAAAAATATAATAAATAAATGAACAGAGTCTATGTAGATTCTATGTGGAATCCATGTAGACTCTTCAATTCTGTGTCTATGTAGACTCCATGTAAAGTCTATATAGACTATGATATTCCACATGGACTCTACATAGACTCCACCTACAATCCATGTAGAAGTTCTGAAAATCCATGTAGACTCCAGGTAGACTCCATGTGGAGTCTACCTGTAAACCAGGGGGACTGTAAAGCCCTTTCCTGAAGAGAAGAAACTTAATTGGCTTCCACCTTGTCAACAGGAAGCACACAGGTGTTTGAATTGCAAATGCTGTAGCTCACCTTCTCCAACATATTGACATTGATCTTAAAAATGTATGTGGTTCCATTAATATTTTTTTATTCTATACTTATATCAGTTGAGCATGCATCCAATTTTACAGCTGACAATGCCTCAAATAACATTACCTTTGATGCAGCATTTACTGCAATGTACCAGAAAATATTGACAGACAAGCCAAAGGAAGCTCTGATCTCATTAAGCTTTGCTCTTGAGCAGCCATTAAGGTCACTGATACTGTCTTTGAGAGTGATGGCAATGATGATGAGGGCAATGATGATGAGGGCAATGATGATGACACTGAGGCAGAGAATAATTATTGAACAGCTAGCTAAATACTCTATTTTGATTGGTCCAAATGATATCAAGACTGAACTTGGAATTTCTACTACCAAAAGCAGAGCTTTAGTTAGACTTGATAAGATTCTAGTGCCAAGTCATATTATGGCATTTCATAAGAAAACCCTTCAGAATATTTCAGGTGGGCAAGCATCACTTAATACTGTTGCAAGCATAAGTACTTTACACACAAGAGGCCATGAGTTTGCTCCACCTTCTGTCTCTCAACCTGAAGAAAGAAATATAGGAAATATCTTTCAAGAAATAAATCCAAACTCTACGTTTAAATTGTCTAGGTGCCAAATTTGGCAAGCTTTTATACAAGGATCTATAAGACTTGTTGCAAGTCAAGCAAATATCAACTTAGTGCTCAGAGACAATTTACCTTTAAATGAAGTAACAAAAATAGCATTTTCAATATTAGAAAATAATGGTATTATATTACCAGCTATTAGACATGCATGTTCTCAATGCATAGAACACCATCAAATATTTCTGTTTCTCAATCAAATGAAGTAGCTGATAATCCAACTCCAACTTTTGAATACACAACCAATATTTGAACCAATTATTGATATAGATGCAAGACCTGTTACAATGGTCATTGTTGATAGAATTGTATTTGGGCCAACTGTATGTTTAATTGATTAAATATCAGTTTGCTTTTTGCTTACTTATCTTCAGCATTGTTCATATGATGGCTGTACTGCTAAACTGCATAATGCTGAAGGAGGAGCATTTTGCTTGCAACATGAGACCTACTTTGAGAATAGATGACATGTTAGAGACTGTACAGATTCAAGAGTACCTGACACACAAGCTTGTTTAAACCATCAAAGCATATGGACTAGGTACCTTCAAAAGCATTTGCAAAGACCAGGAGAAAGATATCCATGGCAATCACTCCTTCAAACATATGTACAACCTCATGATCAAGAGTTAAATGAAATACCCTTAAACAAAACCTTCTTGACTCCAAATCAATTTTATTGCATTGAAACTATATGTGCACCTTGTGGAACTATTATTGCTTGGGCTAAATTTGCCAAATCTGAATCTACAACTAATATTTTGAACTTTTTGGAATCAGTCTACCCAAATGAAGAGTCTTGCTCAGACTTTGTTTGCATTGACAAAGCATGTCTGCTTTTAGCCAGAAGTGTTAGTCTTGGTAGTTGGGACAGTTGGCAAAATACAACCAGATTTTTGTTGATACTTATCATTATCTAAATCATAGTCCAACTGATCAACTTTGTAGAGAACAGTGTAAACCTGCACCAACCAATGGTTCACAGCCCAATTTGGTCATTGCAGAAAATGACAAACATGGTTGCCCACATTACAAAAAAAGCATTTACACTCAAGCTTGTGAGCAACTTAATTTTTGGCTAGGAGGCTTTGAATCAATAGCCAAAAGAATGACCCCAGGAAACTTTGATTGGTTTATACATACTATGCTATTCTATTATACTTTATATGTATTGAAGAAACAGAAGAGAGGAGAAGAGGCTAAGAGAGGTGAGGACAATGAGAATGATGAGAATGAGAATGTTGATAGTATATAAGCTTAGATATATACTACATAATACAATAATTTGATGTATACAAAGAGAACAATGAGTGAAATGTCAAAATATAGCAATCTGACTGAACTCCAACTGGACTTTTACTGAACTCTGACTAGTCTGACAAGACTCTGACCAGACTATTAGCATTGAGGTGGACTCTGTAAGGGCAACCTCTGGGGGCTGTGGAACAGTCACACAGCTGGCAAAGGGAAATTCAAAGTGTATTGAGTATGTATGTATAAGTAGGAAGGTAGCTACTCACCTGGCAAAGGGGAATCCAAAGAGAATAGTCTAAGGATTCCCTATGCCAGAAAGGGCCAAAAACAAACTTATTTGGCACTGTTTGGATGGTCACATGACTGGTAAATCACATGATCACTCAAACCTGCACCAAGAGAATAAAAAATAGCAAGAAAGATATATACAAAATGTAGAGTCCTCTGACATGCAAGATGTGCAGAATAAAAGGTAGAAGCTTGTAGTATAAGAAAGGAGAGTTGGAAGTGATTGTAAAGGATGTAATATAAGGAAAGAGATTGTAAATGAGTGTTGAGTGTATCTTTTAGATGAACTAGACAGATAATAAACAAGAATAGAAAGGAGTGAAGATATAAGAGGTAGAGTAGGTAAGATTGGTTGTTCTCTGACAGATTGTCCCCTGACAGACTCTGACCAGACTCTGACCAGACTCCAGCCAGATTATATGATCCAGTGTAATGTACTGCATTCCTTTAGCTTACTGACAGAAGAATAAAGGACTTTATTAATAACTTAAGCTGTAGTATACTATGCATTGAATGCTGTTAGGCTCTGATGCTCTATGCAAGGATGCATGGAGCATTGGCAGAGGGCTTTCTGCCTACACACTCATGGTACCTGCAGTATTGCACAGGTTGAGTGGAGGGTATGCAGAGCCTGACCCGTACCCATACGTGTAAATCACCAGATATACTGTATTCATTGAAATTCACTACCAGTTGTGCCCTGGCATTAAAAACATCCAATACCACCTGACATTTATGACTAAGTATGTGAGATCATTCATTAAACAAAAGCTAGAAACTGCTGTCGATAAATCTTTCAATTCATCATGCAGATCTTATTTTGCATACTGGAGAAGGATAAGCATAGTCTTTGGTCAGTACATAGTCTAGAACTGTTAAATAAAGTTAAAATAGCACACTCAGGTCTCTCTCCAGCAAAGAGAACTTGCCAAACCACTTTGCTGATAGAGCCTGCAGAGGAACATTTGACTTATATGTAGCCTATGACAAAAGAGTTTTAGACTCTCAGTCACAAGACCTGACAACTTTCCAAACTCTGTATGGTGCACTCTGACTACTTATGTTACAAATGAGATGGACTAACTCCAGTTTCTATTTTTTATGATGTGATTTACATGCTGAAAGATGAGATTTTGAAGTGATCTTTTTTAGTTGAATTAAACTAAGCCCAATATACTTAAGGGCATTGTGAATATCAATAAACATATCATTATAGCATTGTTATAGCACTGTCTATTAGACTGATATATAGGTCTGTTTATGATGTGATAGATACTATCTTGATAATTCTTGAATATGTCTGTTTATATTCTGTGATAGCTGTGTAGTTTTTGAGAAGTCACTATAGAAATAATTAGACAGAATCAAAAGAAAGAGATATCAATCACATACCATAACCCTAAATACATGATACAAATGGTTGAGATAAAATTAAATGTCATTAATGACTTACTTCCTAAGAGGAGAAATAATAGTGGTTAGTACAGAATTAATTCTGAATATCAATGACTTACAAACTAAATAAAATGCAAAGTAATTGTGCCATGATTAACAATAAATCAAAGTACAAAAACATCAAATGACATACTTCCTGAAAGAGTAGAAAGCAGAAATGATCAGAAAAGAATTAAAACAGCCAGACATCAATGACTTACTTCCTAATATATGTAAAAGTAAAAAATAATAGTGAGTCCACAGCTACAAGATAAAAAAATCAATGACTAACAAACTGAGTAAATAAAGAGCCCAAAAGATATTAGCACATTTAAAGTAAATAGATATTGGTAGTGACGCACCGGCTATATATATAAGAATGAGAATCAATAATCATCAAGTAGAAAAAGATGAATGCCTTACTGTCTGAGTGAACAAAAGAAAAATTAGCATAGAGCCATAGAATAAAGAAGTAACCTACTCACTTGCTGAATATATAGCAGAATAACAAACAATTAGGATCAGGATTAGAGCCCCAAAACATTATCACCTACAAACTAAATAAACAAAGAGTGTATTATAATTAGCATAGAATCAGAGTAGTTAATCATAGAACACATACTTCCTAAGAGATGACAACAGTTAGTAAAGTATCAAGATGAGATCAAAAACCTACCTGCTGCATATGAAGAGTAACAGTAAGATATCTAAACATTCACACATTTAAATATGACTGCTCACCAGCATCAAATGCATATTTTGTATCATCTCAACATCATCATTATGTGGATCCAGCTTTCTAAAGGTCTGTTGCCGGCTACGTTGCAAATGAGCATAACACTGGTGACTTTAAAGTAGTGATTAGCTTTTCAGAGGCATTACTATTAAAATTTTATACCATTCTCCAACAAAGTGCAGGTAATCCTCTGAATACTCCTTTTTGCATCGTGGACAATAATGAGAACTATCCCATCCTTCATCCTGCCTTACAAGGACACTCATTATCAGTGTGGTGCCAGAAGTAACTAGTTGCTGCAGGTCTAGATCATTTGTGATGCTAGTTACCTGCCTTCCATTATATATACCCAGGTGAAAGGCATCATCTTCAAGGTATCGGCGATGCAATATGTCCTGTTGACTGTTGGGAGTGTAGATGACTTCAATGACTTGCTTGAATGCCTATAGACAATTAGACAATTAATATATATACATATTTTAGCATACCTTGAAAGAACTGGTTGCATATAGAGGTACATGGTGCTTCCTGCCCATGATATCCACCAGAAAAATGAATTCGGAAGCAAGGGTTGCAGAGAGAATATTTTGTTGTTGTTCAAGTCTGAGCACCATAACTTGAAGTTGTGTCACTGTAGCCTGAAGAAGTTTCATCCCGTAAATATGTATGTCTGTATGATAAACAGGTACTAAGACAGGCACTTACAATTGTAAATTCACTCATATAATTATTGACATCATCAACAGATTCATTGATTACTTCCAAAACTTTCTGGTATCGGAGTTTGGATAGCTTCTGAGTGTCCAAAAGTTTTCTTTCAGTATCCCTGAGCTGCCTAACAGAGGTCAAGAAGGACAAAATCATGAGAGACAATCAGACAAGGCATACTGAACAACGATATCAGCCCGAGTGTTGTAACCAACCCTAGCATCGATAATATCCAAAAGGCGCCGTAACCGAACTCTGAGGTTTCGAATATCAGCTTGATTTCGGCCGATTTGCTACACACTCGGTCCATAACTTGCTCACTAAATGTTTATAGTCTGAAATCTCACCTCCAGACCATCGAGAACAAGTATCAAAGAATTAATGGCTGCCTTTATAGGTGTGCCAGCGCCTGGGATCCCGCTAGCAACAGCGGCGCCCAGAAGAAGAGCAGGCCGAGCCACCTCAAGGGCCGTTTCTTGTCGAGTATCTCTTGAAAGTGATAATGCTTGACGGAGGATTGGGCCATTGGTTGGTGTGGCAATACTAATGCTGGCCATTGATGCTGCGGATACAAGTGCCGGAATGGCACGACATTCACCAGGAGGCTTTCTCACAGATAAGGCTTTCCAGATCGATTTGAAGTCGAAAGATTTTGGTGTGTATTCAGGACCGCCCATGAACGACAGCAAGATAAAGGTGAGGAATTGAGTAACAAACAATATCTAGAGTGAGAGATGGAGGTAGAGAACAGGTGTGAATATTATTAAGAAGGAAGAGGAGATAATAGCGCACAGCATGTTC
>JABAJU010000134.1:0-56875 GCA_018220975.1 Tephrocybe sp. 9980TJB
CAGCTCCCAAACCCGCTTTGCACAGGTATCTGCCACAAACCGGAGTTTCTCCTCTTTACCAAGGCTTGTCAGTGCCTCGCGCAAGATTGATGTGACGCTAACACGGGCATCTAGAGACATCACATCTTCAGACACTGTTATTGAAGCAACCATCGCAAGAAAGTCTGTAAGATCCAGAATAGGAAGAGATGCTACAGTGCCATCAACCACCTCGAAGTCTGGGTCTGGACCTTCATTTTCCTTGTTTGCATTATCAACCATTCTCTTCTCCAAAGTTCGGCCTCTTTGCTTTTCCAAACACATGAGACAGGATTTGCTGAAGCCATCTCGTGTTTTTTGGAAGTTCGACACGTCCAATGGTAATGAGTGGCAGCATCCAGTACACCGCGCTTTTCCATCTAGGGATGACACAGAAGTTTGATGCACTGGCACGTTGAGGCGACGTTGACAGGAAGAAGAGCGTGTTCTGATGCGAAAACATTTCCTTTGTTGGTTTCACAAAACATCTCCGTGTTTTTTCCGTGTGCTCAGTTACAAAAAAAAAAAAGATTCACTGCAAAGTCCAAGTGATCTAATCTATGATATTTTGATCACCGAAATCACTGAAATCACGTGTTTCCCACAAAGTGGTGGGTCAATAGCGTTCAGTGTACTAGCCTCTATTCTCATCTCTTACTGTCTACTAACAAATTTCACCGTGCCATCTTCTAGTGCTCGACACATCCTTTCCCAGCCCTCCCCTTTGTAACTCACTTACACATCCGAACTACCTCACACCATTCTCGTCTCGGTGGACTCGGGCAACTCGTCTGGCTTCTCTATCTGTCCTACGCCACCTGAGAATCATATCCTCATTTACGGTCTACACCCCCTGCCAACGACGAGACGTGCGCACCGCGAAGGCGAGCCTCGGACTTCAAGGAGCCGCCGATTGGTACGCTTTTCAACTCTCTGCCCATTCTGTATTCATATCCCTGACCCTTCGTTCTAAAGCAATCGTCAACAAGAACAAGGCGGAATACGTCGTCTTTGGAATATCACCATATCGCGTTATAGTCCTTTTTACACCGGGATCGTAGGGACCCGCCACGCTAAGGTTGCCATGTCAAGTCTATTCGACTCGGAGCTTCGCATATTTTTTGCTCTTTGTCTTACATACCTTTCTCCGTTTTTACCATCTCTTTCCCCTTCCTCACGATCCCAAACAATACCACGGCTGGCATCTCCGTCATTGGGTGCCCATTGTTTCATCGTGTGTAAAAGGAGTCACATGTATAAATCTGGGCTGGGACAACCAGCTTCCGGACAATGCGAAGCCTACACACGAGTCCTTCAAGGCCATGTGAGCGCCTCTTATGGTGCACGCATTGTTAGTTCCGTGCTCATCCCGATTCCCCCTAGATTGCCATCGATAGCGTTGTCTTCCCTGCGCCGGTATTCAACTCGATTCCTTCCGTGAAAGGCACTCTGGGGAGACGGCTTAAACTATAATGTGCATCATTCACTTTCACTCAACGCAACGTCACGGTCTCGCTTTCGGTGTTCATTCTCGAAGCATACTTGATTGACTTGATGAGCCTCGTGTTTACAGCATGGAACGGGACACAGTTTTGGCTCCTTCTTAACTGATCACGAAAGGCCCGTATAGTTTCGGAAACACGTCCCGTTGGAACCTGGGAATATAATCACTCACTCGCCTGGCTTCTGTGAGTGCTGTGACTTTGCACTCTGTGTATGACATGACATGACATGACCTCTGACGAACGCTTAACTTTTTTTTTTTTACCGCTTATTTAATGTAGATAAGAAGACAAACAGGGCTTTTGCACCGAGTCTGCAGTGCCGTGAAGCGTGTCAGAGTAGGTACGCCGTCCCTCTGTGCTAGGGTTCTCTCGCGAGCTACCCCTACACTCCTCTTTTTTGATTGGTGATGATTCTCCTCTGATAATTATTTCTTCGACTGCTTTGTAATTGTACTTGTATTTAGTCGTAGATTAAGACCATTTCACTATTATTTAACCCGGTCAATTATGAGACACCCACAGCCATGATGCATGGTCTTTCGACAGTGTGATATTTCGTAATGGTAGAAGCTGCACTGCATGCGTTGACGCATAATGACGAGGACCGAACATCCGGACCTGGAGGTCCTTCGAGGTTGTAATAGTCAAGTAATGTATGTAACAGTGAGATAAAGCAAGGACGACATGGTACAGTAGACGATGAAATAAACCCAGAGAAATAGCACCCAGACTAACGTCTCTGTGTCTTGCCAGCCTTCCGCTTTCCAGCGAAAAGATGTTTTGGCTAGATAGCGCAAGTAAGATTAGATATAGCGATGACAAGGAGTCAACTAAAAAGCGTACCATTTTTGTTTTGATGTCGCGATCTCCCTCTCCGGCTTTCGCGAGCATGTTCCTCGGTCTTTGACCGAGGTTGCGTAGTTTGACTGCACGACTGGCTTGCTAAAAACAAAGACCAGAGGATCAGACCATTGAATGTAGGGAAGATTAGAGTTAGCACGAACCGCTGCGTCGCGCAAACCAGCGAGGCGTCGATCGGTTTTGGGCATCCGTTTGTTGAGAGCCACGACGCCGCCTGAATTGCTCTTGGCCCTTTTCTTCGAGCCCTCCTCGCCGTCCACGTCCATAGATTCATCCGCGTCCTCATCCTCGCTGTCCTCCATCTCATCCTCCATGTCAACGTCCATATCACCCCGCTTTCGTTTTGCACCCTGAATCTTGGCAAGCATCTTCGCACGGTCCTCGATCTTACTCGGGTCGAGGCCAGCCTTCGTCATCTCCGACGAGAGCTCTGTTAGCGTGCGCAGGCCAGCCGTGCGTGGTAGACGGGCTGCGTTCTTGTTGGACTTCTTGACGCTCTGCGACTTGATCTTATGGGCAAGTGCAACGTTCGCCTCCTGGGCTTCGCGCTCGTCGTCGGAATCGAACTAAAGGGAAGAGGTAAGCAAATGGGTGTTGAGGTTGGAATGAGCGAGCCTTACCATGTCCTCCTCGCTATCATAGAATCCTTCGGCCTGGAGGCGCTCTTCCTCGCGTTCGAGGGCATCAAGCTTTTCGAGGATGTCAGGGTCGATGAAGTCAGCAATGTTCTTGCCGTCCATGATTTCGGGAATAATATCCTCCTTCCATTCAGGATTGGAGAGCATGTAGTCCTCTGGAAGAAAAAGTTTTAGAGAAGTGACTGGTAAATATAGTGAAGGGAACAGTCCACGTACGGCGCATGTTGATGTTGAACACGCCAGCTCCGCCCTCTTCAAGTTCAGTATCTTTAAGCAACCTACGGCGATCGGGATCACTCTTGTCGTACTTCTTTCTGTCCTTCACTGCATCTGGGATGAAGGGCGCCCTCACGAGGTCATCGCGAGCCTTGGGTTGTGCGACATGTATCCGGTTGATGACGGAGTTGATCTTGCTGCCCTTGAGCTTGCTATCGACACGCGCCGCGAGGAGAGCGTCGCAAGCCTTGTTTTTGAGCTCCATGACACCCTCTTCGGAGTAACAAGAGACCTGGACGCATTGTACGCCTTCCGAGTCGATGATTTCTTGTACGAGCACACGAGTGTCCGGGTGAAGGTCATCGAGCTTCTTGACGTCGATTTTGTTGATGACGAGGACAGTGGGCTTGCCGCTGAAGAGGGGCTTGATGGAGTGGAAGAGTTTGCACTAATGACGAAAAGGTCAATTGATGTTGCAGATGAAGTGGAAAATGAATTTACTTGGGCTTCTACAGTGTAACCGCACTGTTCACTGAGATCCATAAAGTACAACACGCAGCTCTTAAGGTGCGCAAGTGCAGTGATACTCTGCATTTCAATCGTATTCATCTCCTCAAGCGGGTGGTCTAGGATTCCGGGGGTATCAATTACTTGCCATCGGAGGTATTTGTAGTCTAAGTGTCCGACGAATAGGGATTTTGTGGTGAAGGCGTATGGTTGAACATCAACATCGGCGCGAGTGACCTTGTTGATGAAAGACGACTTTCCGACATTCGGATAGCCGCAGACGAGGAGGGTTCGTGTGTTGGGGTCGATAGCGGGAAGACGAGAGATGTGTTGCCGTACTTGTTCGAGGTAGGCGAGGGGGTCTTTTTGGCGGCGCATGATAGTCGCCATACTAATTTGCACATGAACAAAAGATTGTATAGCACAAGGCAAGTTACATACCGACCGAGAGCAGCCTTCTTGAGCTGTTTGCATCGGTACAAGCTGTCTCCAAACTTAAGAAGACGGCAGTAATCTTTCGCAACCTGTTCGATCAGATGCCTAGCTGTCCGTAGCTGACCCAACGCAAGTTTGTAGTGATTTTTGTCGTAAAGAACGTTCATAAGGGAAGAAAGGAAAGGGTGAAGATCCTATAAGAAAGTCGAACATCAGAATGAAGCACACAACCACAGCAACGATTTACGCACATCAAGCATAGGAAATTCGTTCAGGATACCCGCCAATTTCTCCTCAAACGAGTCTTGAGTGAATTTGACTTTTCGCATGTAGAAATTCCTGATACGACTGATTTTAAAGTTTTTATGGATCACCTAGAACGCTGATTAGTTTTTTGTTATAATTTGAAGAATCATTCATACCGTTGGTGTTTTACGCTGCGTCTTCGACAACACAATGTCGAGGAAGTCGGCAGCCGTAGGCACCGGCGCAATTGCCTTGAGTCCGCTGGTCGACATCTTGCTAACGACGGGGAGGACGAGGGGAATGAGGCTCAGCGATTTCACTCAGTGAATCGATCACTACAAAAATATTATTCCCACAGTTAGTGAGGCATGGAGCGTGAGAATATATTATCAAGCTTATCTAAATTTCCATGTTGAGCAATTGGTACTGCCACTGATGCGATTCCTCTCGCACTGGCACTCATGATCACAACGTTACCCCACCTGCCTTTGATTGTAAAGCCATTCCACAGCTCTCTAGACAGGTTAAATTACTCTCAGTGACACTGGTGATTCAATGGGCTCCATGATTCTCCTGAACATACACACATCAAGCACCTTGGCTTTTGTTCTGCGTCAAACTTGTACCGCCACTTCCTCTGAATTCAATAGACCTTGACCGGACAATTCATCGCAATCTTTTGTCTGTCATTGGTTCCAGAGAGGCCAATTTCAGTGTAAGATTTTCATACATATGTGGTTTCAGGGAATTATCTACATACCATTCTGACAACAAAGCTATCGCCACTGATGCGAGGTTAGGACCCTGCTAGTCTACTTTCGCTCCATGTTCGCTCCCCACTCTCTCGCCTATAAGTAAATGACCCGAAGCAGCCCACATCATATAAACTGTACTCCCTTCCCTTCCCTTCTACCATCTTTGAGTATTTGACATGTCTTTTGAGGTCAAAGAAATCAACGAGGCTTACTTCAATGCCTGCAACTTCGAGTCGCTGATGCGAGGTGAGCCCTTAGCGCTTAAAGCTTAAAGCTTTCAAATGTCCTCAATAACCTGGATCAGGCATTCACTTTGCGGTGTTTCTCATGGCGCTGTCCAAGATCTGTACGCTTCCTCTCCTCAAGGCTTGACTATACTTCCTCTGACCTTAGGCTTCACAAACAGACACGGGACCCGAACGCAGTGCCCAGTCGCGTCGAACGATGACAATACTTGTCTTTCTCTTCTTCATAATGTCGACAATACACCACGCTACCTACTGGGCATATGTGCGACGCGCCTTTATCGCCCACGGAGAGACTGCGGAGTCAATCGCAGACGCGTTGAATGAGTACCCTGTGTGGTTTACAGGAACCACCTCTGTTTCTGACTTAAATGCGGTACTAGCTGATAGTGTGATTGTAAGTCCCTAGGAGGCTTAATCGAAGCTACACATGAACATGTTGACTGATGCTTTGGAACTATTACCCAGATCTGGAGAACATGGATTGTATGGGGACGATCTTGGTCAATGACTGTCGTCCCAGTGATAGCAACATTACTCACGATAGGTAAACCTGCTTTTTTGCAATTGCTGGCACAACTGCTAAAACCCTGCGCTGTATTGACCTCCAGCCTTCTCCATCATCGCGATATGGGAGACCGTGACCTCAACGACCTTCGGTGCCGTCGGCATAGACTATGCCACTGCGCTCTATTCTACTTCGCTCGTCACCACACTATATTGCACTGCAGCAATAATGTACCGCGTCGTGCTAGTCGGCAGGTATAGCCGTGTAGGATACCGGCTGCGGTCGTACCGCGGCGTCATTGAGATCATCGTCGAGTCCTCGGCGCTGTATTTTTTCGCCACTCTTTTTGCCCTGGTCGCGTATGTATGCAGTGGGCCGGCGTCAGAGTATGCCTCTGCGTTTTGGACGTCTGTTACCGTGCGTTATCTGGTCTACCTACCATACTCAATGGGAGAAACTCATTTCAAATACATATGTGTCATTCTATAGGGGATTGCACCGACTCTTGTCATCGCACGCGTTGCTGCAGGGGAAGCTCGGCCCAACGAGACATGGAACGATACGCGGTATGGCCCGTCGTCATTCCTGCGATTCCACCGGACGCTCGATAATGAGCTCGGGACTGTGAGCACACGCACACGTGTACAGTCGGATGATGGATATAGGGACGATGTTGAGACGTCTGCGCTGCCAAAGCCTGAGACGTCCTGGGAGGAGCAATTGAAGAAGGAACCTGCAGCGGTGTAGTGAGTTCCTGTACGTATAATTTATTTTAAATCTTTGTTTCATCTTTAATGGGTTACTGCTTGCGATTTACCCTGATGTCCCTGCAGTGCCTCTTATACCTTTTATGCCAGATAGCGAAGGCAGAATCGTGACCTGTTGTGCAAGGTTAACACGGCCTCTACTAAGTACCCACAAAACAAATTAAGGTCGCATCTCACATAATCATCGTCATTGTTCACTCTTTTTTGACGATGTTGGGAAAACACGAGGCGAGGATTAACATCGTGGCGGTTTCTCTCACAGGAGGCATGGCAGGTGACGTGCTACAACCCAAATACCTACAGAATGCACCGCATCTTCAATGCGTTAGCCAATCTTATGGCTATTTCAGGATCAACCTGAGATAGTCAAATGAGATAGTTGTTAAGCCGTGGATGATAGAAACCTTGGATCAGTGATGAGAAAGGCTACATATGAATTGTCATGTCAAGTTCGCGACGAGTCGGAACTGTTCGATGCATTTCAAATGTTTGCCACAAAATATCCCAAAAACACGGGATACTTCAAAGGGTGTGATGGATGACGCTGATATATTCCAAAGCGATCCTCGTTGCAAGTAATGTCATTGATGATGAACCAGGACAGGGTAACATATAAGTACCTTGTTAATAAACCATGTCGCAGAGCCACACGTCAGGAGATGAGTACCCTACGCCGCTCAAGCTCAGCTGAACGTCGGACTTTTGCGTGTGGCTCCTTCGACATTTACATTTCGAACGCTCAATTCAGGGCAGCAAGTGCCGAGCAAGGACGTGACAATAGATAGAAGGAATGGGCACGAGACCAAGCTGTATCCGGATGTGCAGTGCAGATGGAGCAAGCGTGAGTGCATGTAGTCCCAGAGTGGCAAACTGACTGAGCGGTCAGACCAACGAGGAAGTCAACGGATTCTGATATCTGAAGCTTCAGGCCGCGGCTGATGATAATGCATAGCAAGTCATTTTGGGTTCAGATTGTATGGATTCTTTTGAATTCGTTGTAGTTCTGACAGGTAGAGGGTTGTGAGCGGTACCTGCTTTGTGAGTCGAATGTAAATGAGCTAAGCTTTAAAGATGTAAGGATATGAATATGAACATGGATGGACACCCACAGTGCAAGGGGGACGCGTGCTCGGTTATTTACGTTGCTTGAAAGTGTGTCCGTGAACGTGTATGGAACGTGACCAAGGGGACCCATATTGTTGCATAAACGTGTCGTGCATCGTAATTGCATCCACGATAGCTTCGTGATCTTCGCAAACTATCCAGTTCAAGCTATAGTGTGGTGCCACCGAAAAAAAATCCTATGTTGGTTTAGCTCAAATCTATGTTGTTGTACAACGGAGGGAAGTGGATAAGACATGGGAGAGGAGATCCTATATGCCATCAAAAGGAGGAAATAAATTGCTAATGGGGAAATTTTTTCCATTATGATGGCAGTTACAGATATACCTTGTACTGTACACTTGATCTGTATTGAATCCGTTCACCTTGGTCTTTGGGCTCCAAGTACCCGGCATGCATCAAGGTAAGCGTGGACGAGTGGACCAAGTCAGGACATTGACATCTCAAAAATATCGTACGACAGGACTTGTCCGGAGACCGGAACGGACAGTGGCGTCCGACGGTTAAGCTGATTGCAGGTAAACCTCATGATCAAGGCGTGGTGAATTGATCTCGAAAAAAATTGATAAGACGACAAAGGTAGGAGATTTAGTACATAAAGATTTGATCGATACCGATCAACACCCCCAGGGCATGCAGCAGCATTGACTGCTTGCTCGCCCCTTCCTACACGCCAACGTTTCCTATACTAGACCTCAGCTGGGCTGTCGCTCTACAAGAGTGCCACCAGCAAGTCTGTGTATGATTTCTCCCCTCCACGTCCCTCCCGAGTCCATGACGGTCGAGTACGACGACGCTCCTGACTCCATCCCACGTCTTCCGCAGGAACTCGTGGATTATATTATAGACCAACTTCACGATGATTTCACGACTTTGAGCAGTTGCTCTCTTGTATGTCACGCATGGCGCCCCACCAGTCTTTTCCATATCTTCTCTACCCTAGCTCTCAGAGTTACACCTAATGTATCCCCCTCGGATTTGTGCAGACGCCTTTATCATCTTCTCAGCTCTTCACCCTCCATTTGCGCCTACGTTCGAGAACTAGACGTTTTGGAAGGCTCGCAACTTGGCACCCAAGTCGCGCCTCATGTCGCGTTGGCCGGCAGCCAGTCGACAATTTGGGTTACGACTGACAGGACCCTCCCCCACATCTTTCGAAAGCTGACACATTTGCGTCGGCTGGATTTTGGCGCACAATCTGCAACTATCCAGTGGTCGTGGATGACGCCTTCCGCCCACAATGCAATTCGGCAGATGTTTTCATTACCGTCGCTGACCAACATTCGCCTTGCCTTCTGGAACTTTAATTCGTTTTGGGACCTCGCTACCCTTCTATCATGTAGCACAGCGCTTCAGTGCTTAACGTTATCGAACATCACATTTGGCCACCAGCCAGGCTCCGACGTTCCCGGCACTCCCCCCGTTCTTAGCGACCTTCAAGAAGACGTAGCGCTTGGCACTGAGCCTCGACAGTGCCGAGTCCAATCCCTCATCGTAGAACACGTGCATTCCGCTGAATTCGGCGACTGGCTTCTTGGCCCAGAGTCTGCGATCGACCTGAGTTCGTTACGCGAACTACGCATCGCGCTCTTCAACGACATCGACTTCGTCAAGAGGCTTGTTGCTCGTGCAGGCGGCGCGTTGGAGCACTTCCATTTCAAGATGGGAGAATCGGATCGTGAGTTTCTCGGTTTTGGATGCACGCACGCGGACTTTCAACTTAACCACACGTTTTTTCATCCCCAGCTCACCCATTTGATCTCAACGCTAATTTCAACTTGCGCTCGATAAAGCTCACGCTCGAGGACGCTGCCGTTGCGCTGTCGTGGGTCGTGGCTCTTCTCGGTAGCTTTTCGACAACGAACTCTTTGGAGAGCGTGTGCCTTGAGTTTTACACACCTCTGAAGGACATGATCGATGGTTGGGAAGGCCTAGATGCACTCTTTATGAGGGAGGAGTTCAACGGCTTGAAGCAGATCGAGATTGGACTCTTCGCGCTTCCCACTAGTCCGGAGTACATTAGGGTCACTTCGTCGCTGGCTGGTTTGAGCGCGCGGGGCATCGTTAGGTTTTATAGGCTGGGCTTGAAAAGCCAAAGGTCGAAGCAGCAGCTCACGCCGCGAATCAGCACTCCGTCACTGTGAGGCAGGGGTTTAAACTTGAGGTCGGATCTTGTGTTGTTGTACTTTTTGGACAGGCGAAGTTCGGATTGGGTGGAAGAGTTCTATTGAACATACATACATATCTTGCGGGCGAGAGAGAGCTGGACTGTAAGTAAGTAGTGTTGTTTGTTGTATGCATGTGGGATATATATACTACCGATGATTGGTGTTGAAAGCGTTACCTAGGCGAGTCCGATCTGTTCGATGTGTTTTCGTAAAATAACTTCTCCAACTGTAATGGTGCGGGTATGGTCACGCTGGAGAGACTAGGTGAGCTGAGTTGGACGTACCATTTGCAATGATGCCCTGAGTGGCTTTGATGTCCTGGCAACGCAAAGGCATATCAGAACGTGTGATCATGACGTACACTTTCTTTGACATACCAGCATCGATGTGAAATGCTACCCCCGCAAAAGAAATTGAGTTGTATTGATGACTTGATTCTGTGTGTAACGCATACATACCACAAAGAGCGCCCGTTTTGCTGTGTCTTTCCTCCGATGCACCTGCATAAAGTGAGATCGGAAGTATTCTGACACATTTTCGTAAACATTTGGTCGTTCGCCGTAACTTGTGATGCTGAGTAAAAAGCCAAGTAAATCAACCCAGTGGACCATGAGAACTGCGGCTGTCCACTCACTATTTTCGAACTTTGATCCCAGAATCCAGCTTCTTTCTGAGAAGATCCACCTGTGAAACGGAGAGAGAAATGATGAGCTCCCACAAACGCTCTGGGTGAAATGATAACGTCTGTCACTGGCCTTGTTTAGAAGGAGCACAAGATGTGCATGGACGAGAAGTTTGTTCGAACAAATAGCAGTGAAAAGTTGGAGAGAATCGTCGATACGATTCGTCTTCGCGTCTTCCTCGAGGTACTATCAGAGCCAGGAAATGTGTGGGTCAACATCTTAAGACCGGGACCCTAGGAAATGAAAAGTTACCTGATCAAAGGCGCTGATTGGAGCTGTACGAAGTTGAGTAAAGGTGGTAGACCTTGTGCCTGTGCTTACCTAGGAATATAATTGCCGTAGCTAAAAGAAACCTTGGTGGTAAGGATACAAGCGTCTTCAATAGGACGAGTGTCATTCTCACCGTCATCAAAGTAGGGCACCCATGCGTGTCGCTATGGGAGAGGTTACCACTTTGAGTATTACGGAGAAACGGGACCCCATACCTGTCCGCGCTGTAGCAAATCAGTGAGTTGATTTTTATCAGGCCTGTCAGAACAGTTTGACATACAGCACCTCCGACATCGTAAAGTTTCCAGTCATAGGTTACTCCACCCATGTTAATGGGGAAAGTGTGCTCCATGATACCCAACGTCTGTAACCGGACATTCAGAATGTCATCTGGGAATACGGTTCCACGTTTAGTGATGATATGGAAAAAGTCCTAAACTTACTGTTGTCGGGTACGAAGTCGGGTTGAGCTATGCGATCTATGTTATCCAAGAAACTGTGAGAAATTAGTACGCGTGGTGAGATAGTACGAATTGTGTGGGACCTACAATGGAGCAGACTCCTCAAGTCGAAGTTTTTTTGCCTCAACAAGGCGTTTCACGGCGCGATGACCCCACAACGCTTTGATATAATCTGCGGTCGCAGCCAAAGTTTTTGCAGTTAATTGAATAGACTCGGACGAGTGGTTCTTGACGAGGTTCAGGCGACTGTCGCTCAAGGGCCACGCAGAGGTGACGAGAGCTTGCCATCCTGATCGAACGTATGCACCGGTCCTTCCTCCAGAAACAGACACCCCACCTGAGAGTTCCGAGGCTAGGGTGTCCTCTAGTGCCACCAAGGGAAGGAGCCTAGCGCGTAATTCGCCGATCTCGCGTTGTATAGCCTCAAATGCCGCGTTGTTGCTACTTACAGGAGGTATGGGCAATGGCTGAGTCGAAGATGAAGCTCTGAGAATTTCCACGATTGCGTTGGGGTCTGAGTCTTCGACCTCTTTGGAGCGGGAGGTAAACTCATAGTCGAGCTCGTCGAGAGTCATGCGAACGGCTTTGAGGACATTAAAGTATACGACTGGACGCCAAGATGGTCGTTCTTGATCAAGAGTCTGAGATGCATAAAAAAGCTGAAATTGCTTTTGAAGAGTAGACTTCCCTGGTAGGGAGTAGGATATCAATGCGTTGCGTTATCAGGTTTAGCAAACGCTTACCAGACTCCGCTTGCCCAAGCAGCATCACTACATGATTTGTTAAATATATTGTCGTACGTTTTACTGCAGTATGTATGGTTGACGTGCCTTTAACCTGCTTTTTAGATGCATCTTTGCGCCTGGCAGACTCTTTCTGTTAAACAGACAAGGGTCAACGAGCCCTCAAGTAATTTCCGATCCAGACTTACCCTCAATTCCTCGTCAATTAGGTTGCTTATCATTTGAGCCGTCTCCTCGTCGTAGCGTTCACCTTGGGCCAGATTCTCAGGACGCACGAAAGCCATGGCAGGCAAGTCGGGGGAAGGGGCGCCGTCGCGGGGTGGAGACGAGGACATTTTATGGCTCTGCACAGGCTCAGTAATGATGGGTTCGAAAAGGTTCGAAAGCAAAGGATTAGATCAGGTCAGATCAGTGGTGTGGACTCGATCACAGAGTTCATTGTGTACAGGTGTTCTAAAGATGATGAAGATTTGCTCCTTTTGATACGTGATGATACCAAGTGATATCACCAGTGATTTTGACTCGGGATTCTGCATGTCAATTACCATGCCCAACGTCAACTTTCGTACGATATTTGGAAGTTTTGTGAAAGATGGAAAGCTGATTGGACTCATGGTAAAGGGGTGTTATGAGAATCGAGAACAAGGAGATATCATACGCCCGCGGCATCAGGGATGATCAGGGCCGATCCCTCGGATTTTCGCCTAGACCAGCTCCGAAAACCCATTCAATTTGTAACGTCATGCACGATTCGACCTGTTTCGAAACAGGCTCATATCATGTATGGCGTGTACATTCACTATATGGAATGGACGATTCAATCAAGATGTGATGGAAAAGCTATGTCGGTGTCAGTCCACTGGTGAGTCAAAGGTCGACTCGGTTTCCTAATGCGAGCAACGTGGTGGGGCACTCATAAGACTCAAAGTAATGAAATGTTGAAGTTGAGCAGTACTTTACCATGCAAGCTGTGCACGTTTCCTAGTCTGGTCACCACTGTGCTATAGCGTTTCGCGTTTGCGGATCTTATGATCCTTATCGTCTACAAATATCCTCAGATAGACTTTATTGCGAATATGGATCGCAGCCCTCCTTTGGTTTCCTGACGAGGCCCGCCACTGCCTACCCAACAAGTCTCTGAGGGTCTTTATTGTCAATTATAACTTCTAAGCTACTGGCATAATCACAGTTCATCTCCAGACTCGGAGCTAAACACAGGATCTTACTAACAATTCCTCTTGGTGACGGCTTTGCGCCAGAGCACTCAGCTTCTCAATCTGGTATTGTTCTCAAAAATAAATGGATCAGAATTTGTCCCCAATGCACTCTCTTGGGACCCGCGTTTCAGTGTCCCTGCTCCATGTGATATCCTCTTGTAACTCTAGTGACGAAAAATGTTTTCTGCTGTCTGATACTGAACGTTGGCAGGATACATAGATGATGTCCCCAAGTCGTTGATTTGCAGAACCTGGCTAGGACTACGATGCATTGAATGAAATTCACATACCAGCGGCACTGGCAAGTCTCTCGGCCAACGGCTGACATTGCTGACTTGGAAGGAACTTGCTGTCAGGTGTGAGAGATGATGGTAAGAAGTGTAAAGGAGTGACGGATGAGCTCAGCGCTACAAAATTTCTGTCAGACTTACTGTATGGCATACCATGCCCTCGTCTCATGTATTCTACCTAGGGACTAGAAACCGAAGCTTAAGCTCAGGTCTATCATTATCTGCACCCATATGGAACGTCGCGTCTCATAAAACGTTATAAAACCTAAAGTACAAATCGAAATCAATGCAATACTACTAACGAAAGCATAATCCTAATGACCAATTAAACGATGTCTATACATCGAAGATAAATTCGTCAAATACTTCACCAGGCGCGTCAACCGAGAGGACTACATCCCTTACATTAGCGCCTTCTCCTACCTTCTTAGACGAATCAACAGCCGTCCTAGTACCCATTCCCAAACGCGACATGGGCGTCAGGAGAGGTTTGTACTGCGCCGCCGCGGTCGCAGGACGTCGTGCAGCCGCGACAGTTACGGAGGTGCTGGGAGCGCGACTGTGAGTAGTATTGCGAATGGCGGTGGATGTAGCTGGGCGGGATGGCATGCCTAAAGTAGACTTTCCCGTCGGCTTGGCGATTCGAAAAGCAGTAGGAGGTCGGCTTGTAACCTTGATAGTTGCTTGTTTTACAGAGACTGGTCTTGGAGCAGTGGTTTTACTTGACATCGTCCGGGATAATGGTTGAGTGATACGCGAGGACGGTACAATTTGCGTCCTGGTTGGTATTAATGTTGAAGTCAAAGAAGTCTGGCGAAGAGATGCGGGAGCACGAGTTTTCGAAACGATAGTGGGTTGTTTAGCAGGAACGGCAGCCCTGGCCAAAGGAGCAGGTTTTGAGTGAGAATGACCAGTTGTTAGATTAGGGGTCAAGCGTTTGTGGAAAGGGTCGTCGCTTTCTACCATTTAATGAGATTAGCCTTAAGAAATCGAGCCTTGAGATTCGAAAATTCTTACCAAGCTCCTGAAGATGTAGCATGTCCCATCCAGGCAATCGAATATCTTCGTCATTTATTTCGATCTCGACAACGGGGATATCATCATACAGGCAAGTATGTGCGAAGTTAAGCAAGGCCTTTCCGACTTCCTTGTAGTCCGGGAGTTCAATATCCATAGCGTGTTCAAAAGGGAGATCTAAGAGTTTCATAGACAGTTATGGGGAGCGTCCTAACCGTGATGGATCGAACTCACGCAATGTATTTGGTGGCATGTACTCAAGCTCGTCATAATCTTCCTGTAAAAGCTCTTCGGCGAGTTCTGCTTCAGGAACGACAACGCTAAGGTCGCTAACATCCCAATGATTTCCATTATTGAGTGGCGTCACAAAAGCTTTGTCGGCGCTACGCGGCACTCGATCTTGTTTCCTCGCCGAACTCGGTCTACGTTGGGATTCAGGAGTTTTATGAGGGTGAAGGTGTGATTGAGGCTCCAAAAATGACAAAACGGGGAATTTAGAAGCCTTCTGTAAAGGAGTTTCGAACCGTTGATTCTTTGAGTGATTCGGGAAAGGAGTTTTGTCGCCCAAGACTCGAGGTCTAGAAACTAGTATGATCTGTTTTCCATGCGCCTGGGTAGTCATTGGAGCTTTTTGAGGCACTGGTGGACTTATTGTAAGAATGGCTATAGCTGATAACAGAGAAGCTACCTTGTTTTCCGGCATGAAACGGCGTCTGCATCGCGATCTCCTTTCCTTTACCATGAATCGTCATAGGAACTACATTCTCAGCCCTTCCTCTTGCACGTCCGGGAGTTTTTGAAGGAAACGCGTGGGAGTCCATGCCGAGAGCTACTGGGCGAGTGCTCAACATGTTTAAATGTTGCCAAAGAAGAGCTTAGAGTAGTTGGTGAGGTGTTTGACTGGGAATTGTTCAATGCACGTGATCGTGATCCTATTACCTAGCAAGTAGTATGTCGACTTGTATTTTTACTATACTTGGCTGGTACGGTCCATGGCCGCAATTGAAAGGCTTAGTCGCTCGCGTCTCTCAGGATCTTCAACACGCTTTTAAGGCGAAGCGAGCCCAGCAACAACGTGTATCCAGCATATCATCATATCATCCAGCTGGAGAAAAATGGGCATGTAATTCTATTACGTTTCTAGTCGCGTGAAATTTCAATTAACTTCAATAGATTCCTGTGTGGATATGAAGGTTGAGGACCGTTAGCTATAGCTAATAAATATATCCAAGGACAAATACAAGCCTACGAATCTATAATCCGCTGCTACAAGAATGCACTCACTGCCACTTGTCGAATCCCCCCGGAGGTCTTTGCTTGCATTTCAGCCACCTTCCAATTAAGTCTGAACGCCATATCACTTATTATATGTCTGCTGCCACTGGCGTGATGTAGCACTCTCGACTCTAGGCTTATGGTCCACGATTTACGGCGGTTTGTTGAAAACCTCAGAGTCGGAAATTCTCCAACGTTCGAAAAATGTCCCTTTGTCAGCGATGTGTCTGGGAATACGGTCTGAAAATCTGTATGCTCTCTTACGGCAAACTTTTCATCTGTCTCGCATCAAGGCTCTCATAATGTTTGGCAGGAGAGCCCCGACTATATGCCAGCACCTCCCAAGCTGAACAACGTGCAGGAAACTCTCTAGTTACTGGGCAATCACACTGCTCTAATGCTGGAACGACTTGAACTGAATTGTTCCCGGGCCAGTGACCACTGACAACTCGAAATTCCGTCCAGGATTATAACGGAATCAGCTTCTTTGACACATCTCATACTTAAGGGTTTGGGGATAAACTGGGAACTTCTTCCAGCATTCCAGAACTTTTAAGACCTTCAAAATTTCAGACATGCCAGCGTCCATGGTTCAGCTCTTACGTTTTCTTTCGTGGATTCCCGCATTGGAAACCCTCTCAGTTACCGACGTTAAGCCTCAACAAGATACGTTATTACGAAATGGCCCAGGACGCATACATATAGAATTTCTTAAACACGTCAAAGTCTCATGCAAAAACCTAGCCATCATCGCTTCCCTCTTCAACTATCTGACATTCCCGAAGGACAATGTCATGACCCTCAGCCTTACGTTCGAAATAATTGGGACATTAAATCCGCCGCTCATACAGCTCTCGAAGCAACCGATGGTTCAGCTTTGGCTCTCACGTTTGGGGCAGGGAAAGAGATTTGTTGCTCGAAGTCCATAGGACCGTGGCAGAAGCCGCCTGAGACCTTTGAACTTGACCCTAACCTCTATGAACGTGACATACGGAGAGTGTTCCATACGACTGTTTTACAATCCCTCTTCTTGAGTCAATTGACATCATTAAAAATAATGTGCAATGTCGATGTTTGAACTCTTCTTGGCAACCTTCCCCTCGTCAAGGAACTCGAGGTTTGATCTAATGAATACACCGCAATCAACGCATTGTGCCATGGACTGCATGCCACCTCAACAAACGATACTTAGAATGTCCCAACTTTCCCGGCTGTGACCCGCCTCACAATCATTGATTGGGAATTGGGTTGCATTCCTTTGAATCTCGGAAGGTTGCAGAGGCTCTGTTGAATTGCATCGAGCTACGGAGCGGCTCAAGATTGAAGGGTTGCACAAATGTTCAGGAACTCGATTTTTTTTATCTGGGAGACCTCGTTGATGAGGTTGAATGGGGTGGATGAGGATATGATTCAGAAGATGAGGATTAGTGTCTGCATGAATTAACCTGGCAAGGGCGTGGTACCGTGATTTGTTACCTATAGTAATATAGTCAGTGTGATAGCATTTTTTCTATTTCTATAATGTTCTGTCGGTCGAAAAAGCTAGATATCATTGTAACATATTAAAAAATGCTTAATTTCTTTTCAAAATTAAGAATTGACCCCTACCCGATTTGAACGGATGACTTTGTGGAAGCTCCAAGCTGGAATCACACACTCTACCACTGAGCTAAGGGGTCATGTTTTCCTGGATCAGTAGAAAATACAGCAAGAACAAGATATTATGTTGACTTCGTAAAATTCATGTGGGGGACGCCAGAAGCGAAAAGTAAGTATATTAGTACACCTAGTATCTGTAAACATATCCCACCACACCTTCATAACGATACTCCTGCTTTATTGCTCTATGTTTTTCCACCCATGACGTTGTATACACATGCTGCTTACAGCGACTTGAATGCAGACGGAATAACGGCACCCCACCACATCGAGGACTTTTTAGGACGTGACCGACGGTTCCCCTGCTCTTATATCCCCAGTGCTTCAAAGCGCGATTACGTTCCCTGACGTCAGGAGTGTACAACACATCCCACGTTTTGCTGTTCACGAGGGAGTATAGTGGCATGGTTCCATGGTGTTGACGCCGAAAGAAATGACCGAAGACGTTGCTTCCCCAGGGATCTTGGTGTAAAAAGGGTTCTGCTTCTTGTGGGTTGGGACACTTGTCGCTATTCTCGTAGTGATCATGGTGGTAAGGCTTTGGCCGTGCTACTGAACCTGCTAGACCAGGCTGACCCGGTTGACCTGGCTGACCCGGCTGACCTGGCTGCCCAGGCGATCCATGTTTTCCTGATACTCCAAATCCATTCGGCATGTTCGGGGCATTAGGAGCATTAGGAGCATTGCCAAGGGCTGGAACACTTGGTGGAGTAGGGGCATTCCGTCTGTTGAAGTTGTGATGCTACCAAAAACGACACATTAGATCAAAGTCAACAATGACTTGTGAATATTTACTAACCTCAAGTTCACCCCTCTGTGTCTTGGAAGCAGTGGTGACGACGCCGGAGGCGAGGATGGCAGATAAAGCAAAGAATTGGACTTTCATAGTGATAGGGTAATTATAGGGGTGTTGAAAGAACAGCTATTGTGAACTGAGTTTCCTTCTGCTCGGACAGCCATTTTATAGTGAGTGGCGAAAGGTGGGTCACCTACGTCCTCTTTGGAGCGATCGTCCTCCTTTTCCCGGAATGACTGCTGTGGCGATGTGTAGATGAGCTTTGTGCCGAAATGCAGTGCAACAACCCAATCTGAATGATCAGTGGACATGAACAGCCCACGGGTACGCGATCTCGCATTTTCCTTGCTCATTGACAATCTGAGAAAAAATAAGCAGTTGAAATCGGTGCTGCAGTCTAACAAATAGGAATAGCTTGCATGAAAATAGGAGTCCTTTTCCCTCCTCATATTCAACAGAACAGGATGGGTTCACCCTACGACTGAGATGATCAGGTTGCAGGTACGAGAAAAAAGACGATCCTGGGGGTGGCAAACCGGCGTGATGAATGGCTCCTGAGCCTTGTGCGTCCATATCAACCTGCCTCCAGGCCTCTTCAGGTCTGGCCTTGTTCGTCTCCACAACCAGGCCATGAGCTATGCATACATAATCACTTGCAATATCCCTTGAGGTCTCCGCAGCTGAAGGATCATTCGTCTCCTCAGTGTTCCGACGGCTCTATAAAGTGACAGGAGTCGTAACACATTGATTATTAAAGCGGCCACAGAAAAATGATAGATGCAATATAGAAAATAGTTTCTATTATGGGCGCCGACATGAGAAAGGTTTCCAGATACAAGATGAAAGACTCACAAAATGAAATAAGCTTAAATATGCACCAAATACTCCTCAGATCTCTTCAGTACAATGGCAGTCGCAGTCAGCCACAGCGCATACGTCATGACCATTACTTCCATCGCCTCCATAGAACCAGTCAATGATATGTGAGACGTGGCCTCCATGGCGGCATGTTTGGCACATGACAATAGCGTCTTCGATGGTATCTGCGTTGATTCAGCGATAGTTATCGTGATACGGAAGACAGTACAAACCCTTGGAATGGTGAGTATGCAGCAGCTCTGCCTCCCGTGCAGGATCTTGAACAATGGAGAGTGTCATTAAACAGATCGAACATTTTGGCAAGGAGCGATGGCAATGGTAGCACGCAGTCGGCTATGGTTAAAAACGCAATTAGCATTGACGATGGATGATAGAAAAAGTTGCGGCATACTCTTCCGTGTTGCTGGTGAGTCTCAGCGCCGATTCCCGCTGCAGGTTCAGGAACGACAGACTTGTTGCAGTAATTGCAGCGAATGATCATCTGCCTGGGGACCCAATCCCCCGTCCCATTCAGTCCCCTCGCAATGTCAAACTCAACTCGCCGATGGAACATCTTGAAACCATCTAAAAGATCGCGATAACTCTCCACCCATCTTCCCACCTGGCGTTCCATGGTCGAAATACTCCGGACCTGGTTTGGGTTGCATGGAGGGTACACGGATGAGCCTATAATGGCTGCACTCTGGACGTCACCCGTGCGGTTCACGAAGCCCTGGAGGATAGCCATTCCCGCCTTGCTTGAAACGCCAGGAATAATGATGGCGTCAATGTCGCCTCGACTCACTGCGCGGTCCTGGCAGCGTCGTAAGTAGGACGATACAGCTTTATCGTCCAGGAACATGAATGCGATGGCGAGTCGCTCCCGGAAGGGCAAAGCCTCTTCTTCGAGGACTTCTGACCAATCATTAGATGCAAGATACGTGAGCATCGCCCGCAGGTAGGGGTCCTGCAGCCGTACGATGAGCCACTCGCAATGTTCACGGAGCTCTGGGGCCTTGGAACCATGTGGTGCGAGGGCAGCAATAGTGCCCGATAACATACAATGTGATTCCTCTGAAACCGTTGATTGAGCTTCACTGCACGCCCTGTATGTATTCAAATGGGCTCACCGGAGCTTTGCATTAAAAATGAAATCGCTTTGGAATGCTGTTTGGTAAAGACCAGCCAACATGCGACCTTAGATATCTCCCCCTCCGCCTCCCAGCTGGAAAGCAGTCCGTAAGCCAAAATGTGCAAAGCGAAGTTTCAAAAGAAAACTCACTCAGCAATCTCCTTCGCAAATTCCTCCTCCCTATAACTCCACTCCAACAATTGTAAGGCCACCTGCCTGTGTGGAGCCTTCGCTGTCGAAATTGACGGCTTCCAAAGCCGATCTCTCCGCGCTATCAGCGCCCCCAGTGCAGCAGGATAATTCCCATACATCTCATCTATCGACGGGTGAGAGTCCCATTGCTCCGAAAGGTCGAAGTAAGAATTGGACGCAAAAAGATTCGGGCCTTGAATCGTAGGAATAGCTTTCAGACCTTCCCATATACCAAGAAGGCCCTGGTACGAGAAATCAAAGCCATGCAGCACACGTTTTGGGGTGGTACAGAGATAATTCTGTGAGTCTACAAAGGCTGTTATGACCAAATCACAGTTTCGCAGGATGACAGCAAACTCACGGGACATCCAGTTCCATAACTCAATAAGCATCTGTGTCCTGGAGTGTTGTGGAGGATCGTGTAACTGGACAATGTCCAGATTCTTCCTGCACTGTAAATACCCCATATGTTAGAATGCAGACCATACCAGGAGAAATTGACGCAATACATCGACGAGCCCATATCCCCGAATCGCCCGCCGCTTCATGATCATAGAAATGTCATTCTCTACAACTTGAGCGATGCCTTTTAACCCACTAGTTCGTCGTGATCTGCTCACACTAGCGTTCCGTGTCGAAGACCCACCCGCATCCCTTCCTAAAGAAAGACCAAGGGCATCGCCTTGCTTCTTCAACATGCTTGGTATTTGGCGTGCCATAAAAAGGCCAGCACTGCCTAAAGCTGGGAACCCATCCTCATCTCCACGTCCAAACATAGGAGTAAATCTGTTCGCTGGTGGCGGAGGAATAACGGCACCAGGTTTCTTCTCCCTGCCACGCATTAGAGATTCTTCTCTGGAACGAGAGCCACCTCCCCTGGTGCTGATAGGTTGC
Source organism: Tephrocybe sp. 9980TJB (assembly GCA_018220975.1). Classification (NCBI taxonomy): domain Eukaryota; kingdom Fungi; phylum Basidiomycota; class Agaricomycetes; order Agaricales; family Lyophyllaceae; genus Tephrocybe; species Tephrocybe sp. 9980TJB. Next base: position 21,479 of record JABAJU010000134.1, read on the forward strand.
CCAAACAGGGAGCCTGTGCTTTGTAGCATGTCGTCTGGCACATCCTCCTCTCGAGAAGCTTCAATGATGCGATAGGAGGGCCCGGCGGCGATAGCCAAGTCGCCTCGAGAGCTCCAAGCTGCAGGTTTGGGTGTGTCATATACGGCATGAAGCTCTAGATCTCCCTCCTTATTGACAACCATGATGTTAGTTGTTAATGGATGTTGTGTTGGGCTTGGAGCGAGTGCAAAGGATGAAAGAGCCCAAGGGAAAGATTTTGCTACAGGCAAAGCTTAGTTGAGCATCCATGATAAAATGTAAAAGACTTACTCTTTCGTGTATCCGTCAAAACTGCGGATGGATGGCCCTCCTGATTCTTCAGTGCTGGTGCATGGTTGCTACTCGACGCAGAAGAAGACGGCCAAGGTAAATTAGCCCACGACTTCCTTCCTAACCTAGTCATATCTTGCGGTTTAATCCCATTTGACAATACATTGTCGTCCGCATCAAGGATATTCCAGAAGCGCACATATGTCCCCTCCTTCACCGTAGACGCCAGCAAACCACGACGCGTACTCGAAAATTCGAGACCTGTAAAAATGCTGTTTGTTTGAACCGGCGCTCCGTCTCCCGCTGCATCTTTCTCCGAAAACGTGAGAACGGGTGCTAGTAACTTGCGTGTGTCCCATACGGAAATCACCCCTTCGCCAAAAGAGCCAATGCGGTGGGCATCGAACGAGTCCGTGGCTATGCCATGCACTCGGGATGCGACAGTATTAGTTGCAGACGCAGGGCTTCGGAGATCGAATAAACGGAGCCAGCGGTTTGATATGCCAGCAAGAAGTTGGTGGGTATACTGTGGAAGAAACGACACGGCGGATACGTTTTCGGTAGGCGCGTATTGCTGAACAATTCGGTCAATGCCTCGATCTGCTCCTCGAGCACCGATATCAGCTTGGGGAAGCAGAGGGTGTGGACGTGGCGAAGGGCGTTTGACCATGTCTTGGTTCGTGGTGTGCCCCAAGGGTATCGAAAGCGTGGCTGATGCAGCATTTATATCCCATATGGTCAAGCTTGGATCCCCTCGTACTTTATCGAATCCCGAGGCAAGATAATTAGGGTCTGCTGAGCAAAATGCTAATGAATTGCAGGCACGGGTATTTCGTAGGCTGAGCGCAGCTTTGTGGACACTCGGTAGCGTATTGTTTCGTAAGGCAACCCGCGAAGCTTCCAGCCTAAACAATTCAATTCTTCCGCTCAAGGTTCCAACCGCGACCAAATCGTCAAAAACGGGATCTGGAGACCAAGCGAAACACTGAAGTTTTGTCACAAATTGGTTACGATTCAACTGTACTCTCACTCGCCTTCAAATGCTGCAAATCATGCTGCGAGGTTATTTGTCGTATTCCAGGCTGACTAGGAGCCCATTCGTATAGCGTAATTTGTGACCCACCGCCAACAATGAACTTGTTGTTCCCCCCAGGATGCCAGAGCAATTTTCTATCGTGTTGAACCATGTCACGTCGGGCAACTCGGTTGAACGACTATTAAATATTGAGAAAGAGAAGGGGAGTAGACGAAGAGAACATGGCCAACTCGGATAACGACGCGATTTCAAACCAAACCATCGCGCGTCACGCGGATGCTTCCACAAGCGCTGATAACCACTTATAGAAAAACACATATCTCCTCCGTTATGAACTCATTTAATTCTTTTGTGATGCTCTTTACTACTCGATGCCAGTCTGCGTAGGAATATCAAGGATAATTATAATGGCCCGATTTCCAATAATATTCTTCGTCGTCGTCGTTGTTGGAAGCACCAACTTCATCCCACACGAATCAACTAGCTCTTCGAAAGAGAAAAATCAAGTTTCTTGACACCCGTGCGATCTTCAATCACGAGCCACGTAAGGGGCAACTTGGCGTACCTTCGTAGCTTGACGCAATCCAACAGGGCATCCGCCATACTTGAATCGTGATAGAAACGCCGTCTAACGATTGTGAATTAAGTCAAAGCCGGGAATGCTAGGTCAATCTGAGAATCGGTCATTAGTTGCTCAGCATGTACTCCGCGGCGCAAGGCTTTTATCATGACGAATGAAAAACCATGAACCTTCAGTTGCTCGACAAGTGGAAGGTTGTCAAGAATGGTCCAAGCACCTGCATCGATACTGCGTTCCTCCAACGATATCAGTCGATCCAAGCGGAGGAACCGTACAACGAACTTGAAAGCAACCGCAGTATTCGTGCCTAAATACTGTCCCGAGTTACCAATGATGCCAAATGTCGCAGGCGATTCCTGTAAGGCTCTGGGATGCAGGAAGAAGGCCCCATTTTATCCCCAAGACCTTCGAGTACGAGATGTGTCAGATGAACTGATTCTGTAATAATCCTGGGAGGAATCTCGAGTTGGTGAATAAGAGAAATTGCGAGGTCAAGTCGTTCCAGCATTATAGGACTGTGCCGACCAAGCCGCTGGAGAATTTTCTAAGCGTCGCTGAAAACTTGATAATTATTCTAGTGAACTTTCTCCTTGCGATTCATATGAAGAACCTTAATGCGAGGGAGGTAGAGAGTCAGGGTTTGTAGACAGATATATGGACTTTTGGGTGGATTCATATCACTAATAATGGTACATTTTTCGAAATGTCGGAGCATTTCCAGCTCCCAAGGCTCAGAACATCCGTAGATCGCGGTCCATATATCTAGGGTGGAGAGTACCACCTCGCGCCAGTGGCAGCAGACGTGCGAGGTCAATGTTTGATGGGGTGCATGGTGATTGGATAAGTCACAACATCCTTGGGTGAGGGGGCTGAAAATGCAGGAAAGGAGCTTCGGTGGTACTCGACAGGTAACAGTGAATGCATTGTGGCGTCTCTTGTACTAGCGGATTATGATTTCATGAGCTTTTATCTGTTCTTGGATATACGCGTAGCTCTGCTATCAGCTGTTCCATTGAAGAATCACATACCCATTTTCCTAGGCCTGGGCGATATGGCGATATGCTGGAAGTGGGTACTCGATCAATCTCTACTGAAAGAATATCAATACAGCACTTATTTGACAATCGACCATTTGTGCAGCAGTCGGTTGTTCTATAGTGAATGCGGGGATTCGTTCTGCTTCTAGCATCCAACGTCATCCGTGGAAATATGCAGGGGTCAATTTGCGTCAGACTCCCCGTGATGCCAAAAGACCAGTTTTGGGACCATTATCGTTAGGCCCATGATAAAGCCATTGTCATAGTATACATGTCCCATGTGCTACACCGAGCCTGCATCGTCATTTTTCTCTGAGCTCCGTTTCTGCTTAAATCCCGTTCTTTGTAACAAACCAGTCAACCCAACCTCTTTTTGTATCTCTGCCAGAAGTGCTGTCTCATCTCTAGACGTATGACTCCCAAAGACCCTGTCCATCTCCTCCAGAGTCTTTCCTTTCGTCTCGGGAACAAAGAAATACATGAACACGATTGATAGCACGTTGATGGCAGCGAACAGAATATATGTACCGAACCCGATGTGTTTGATCATGGGAGGAACGGAATATGCCACGACAATTGTATTCGCCCAATTCGAAGTTGCGCCGATCGCTGTACCTTTTGCTCGAGTCGACAGAGGGAAAATCTCTGATATTAACGTCCAAGACACGGGACCTGCTCCGTATGCAAAGTTGGCCTGTTCATCCCAGGTAAGTATAACATAGATGACAAAAGTGATACCAAAGAAATACACGCACAATATATATCCAAACGAAGACTACTGCAGCCCATCCACCAGCTGCGTGGGCTTGCCAATCCGACGAGAACTTTGCCGTGATGATACCCACAATCAACATGGATAGTCCCATGCCGGTACAACTGGCGATCCATAGGGGTTTGCGACCAAGTTTGTCAATAAAAACAAGACTGAGCATCGAGGCGAGCACCATAATCACGCCGACTACGCCAGTCGCGAGTAGGGAGACAGAGTTGGAGGAGAGACCGAGGTTTTGGAAGATGAAGGGGGCGTAATAAATGACTTGGATATGGGTTCAGTAAATAAGGCCTTGAAACTCATCGCTCGAAGGACACTCACTCGAATCGATACCAGTCCATTGCTGGAAAAACATGATGACACCAGCGATAGCCGTCCGTTTAAAGCTATCTCGCGTCCTGAATAGATTCGCATAGCCCATGATCTCTCTAATCCAAATACTCCCTCCCTCCTTAACAAGATGAGGATACATCTGCTGCAATATACGTCGGTTGAAGATAGCCTCTGCTTTAATTTCCAAGAACTCAATCTGGATCAAGTCGTGGTCTTCAGGCAGATTTCTAAGATAGGAAAGTGTGGCGACCGCCTCAGCATCCCGACCCTTATTCACAAGCAGACGTGGAGAATAAGGCATCATGAATGTCCCGATAGCGAGAATGACGGCCGGAATGCCTTGTATAATCCATGGGAGCTGCCATGCAAGAGCCTTTTGTCCTTCGCCTGTTCCTCCAATAAAGTTTGTGCCATAGCCAATCCAATATGCGGTCTAGGTTTTTACCAGTTGAGCGAGAATGGATCAGTTTACGATGCAGAACACCCACCATAATCCCAAACGTGACTCCGAGCTGCTGCATTGCCACCAAAAGACCTTGAAGAAAGAAGTTAGTGCGATTCAAGATGGTGGCAATGCATAACGCTTACCTCGAACTTCGGGCGGCGCAAGCTCAGCATTATACAAGAACCTTGATGACGATCAGACTGGAACGTTTAAAAGTGACGAAGCAGCCATACCCAATACCCGCTAAAGTCCCAACCCCAACGCCAGTAAAGAATCTTCCCGAATAGAGGAAAGCAAGATCCTTCGCTCCGGCACACAAAAATGAGCCGAGAATGACCCATAGCGCACCGGAAAGGATCGTGTGCTTGCGTGAAAAGACTTCGCCTAATAGCCCTGCCGTTAATGAGCCAACATATCCACCGATTTGAAGAATGGCGGTCAGGAGAGACTGAACAGTGGCCTCCGTCGTCTGCGGAAACTTTGCTTTGAACGATGTTTTCGTGAAACTTCCTCCAAGGACGCCCTGTTGATAGCCGTAGAGGAATCCACCTATTCTAGTAAACCGGAGGACAGTGGGTCAGATTTAGATGCATCGAATATGGATTGATTTGGACTCACGAAGCAAAAGCAGCTACGGTCAGTGCTTTCTTGTTCTTGACTACAGCACTTAAGCCAACTCCGCCGCGATAAAGCTCTGCTCTACGTTGAGCAGCTGCTCCCTGTGCGAATTGAACATGGTCCGGGTTCGAATCAGAATTGAACGACATGTTCAAAACAGAGCAAGCTCTCAGGATGGAAGGGCAAGCACCCAAGCCCTATATACAGCATCTTTCCGTGGACGTCGTGCGGTCGGAGCTATGACAAGACAACAAAATACCATAATAAGGCAATACATCTGTACCGAGAGTCAAAAGCTGCTTCTGGAGCAATGCCGATAGGGTCACGCACTACAGTAAGCGCCAGAATTAGAGAGAAGCCTAAGTGCCCATGCGCTTGTATATTGAAAGTTTCACGTGGTTGAGGGTAACTCCCATTATTCTTCGCGTTGGCGTTGGCCTCTCAGACAAAGAAAAGCCATTTGTAAGGTGTGCAAAATTAGATTGAAAGCCAACTGGCTTGCGGAAAGAGTTTGAGCTGGAAAGCAACTGGAAAGAGTCCACACTTGTTCAATCAATGCAAACTGATCCAAACATTGCATTGTCGCTGACACTGACACTGACAGCGTCAAACCAGCATCAAAGTACGACAAGTTTTCTGATTCTTGTCATTAGTGAATATCTTGTGTCTTGTCCTTATATTGCGAATATATTGCGAACCTGGTGATGTTTTCCATTCATGTCAAGTCACTGAGTACTGCCATCCAACCCGTAATGTTGGTAAATGGTAGAAATTATACAGCAATTTAATGAGCGACGTCATAAATACCAAGAGCCACAGCCTTCATCACCTTTTCCGGAAAATCCCAATGAGACTACAGTACCCAAGAAGTCAGCACGGACAATGTTAATAATTTCTACCTGAAAATGAATACTGACGAAATGGTTTCCACCTTCAATTGGTATAGAAACTAAAGGCCTCGCATTCTTTCCCTCGCGCCGACTCTCATTGTAGACGCGTTGCGCCTCAAGGCCGAACCAGTAGCAGCGCCACGTCGTCCGCGTCGGTCGAAGGATGATCACACGACAGTGAGGGAACGCCAATGCTGAATTAGTTTTGAGGCCAAGCACGCCATCGGAGAGATCCCGTATAGATAATTGCATCTGTGGCTGATACCTATCATGCCAGTGGATAGTTCAGTAGTCAGTTATCCCTATCTAGGCCGATAGCACGTACATCGGTAACTCTGACCTCACAAAAGCCTCGTTGTCAGAGAAACTTTCCAATTCGGCCTCGGTCCAACTATCACTTGTGGCTAGATTTGTACGGGTCGCGAAGTGAAGTTCGTCCACTGATTGTGGGTTTGCTGGGTGATCGTAGTACGAGCTCAACCAGGCATTAAAGTTGCGAGTCACTTCGTCGGGAGGTAGTCCAGGTTTACTTGAATCTGAGGATGAGAACGTGGAGAGGGGTTCATACGGTGTGGGAGGAGACTTCCAGCCAACGGCAAATAGTGTTGCATCTATAGTAACGAAGGTACTCAGAGTTCGAAATCGACAGAAATATAACATAAAATTACCATAGATAATCATATCCTTAACATATTCCTCTAGCCGTTCATACGTCTCTTCCCCAAGAAGCCCACGAACTCTGTCCGAAAACATCGTCAGCATGCTCGTATTCCCAAGCGACCACCCCATAACTACGATCCCACCCTTCTTGCGGTCATTGCTGGCTTTCGGGATCCCATGTTGTTCAATCAACCAGAAGAGAAACTGCGCAAGCTGTATCCCAGTACGATCGAGGAATACATTCCGACCAGAGTTCAGATCATCTAGATCGTCTACGGTGTATGGAGTAGATCCAGCGTAGTCCCGCCTGTTTGGAATCACCGTGCGGAGGTTGAGGTCGTGTGCATACGCGTGTAGTTTCGCTAGATTTTCTGTTCTCTTCCTCAATATTATGTTTGGCTCGTTATAGAATGGGTTAGATATATACTCACGTCCGCTGAAGCCACTCCCGTGAAGAATGACGACAGTGGTGTAATCAGGAGAGTTGAGAGGCCTAGAAGCGCCGCTGTCAGTGTAGAATAGGTCAATTCCTCCGGGGAGATGGGCGATGTTGGAGGCAGTCATGATAGCCAGAGAAAAATGTGAATCTGTTACTCATGCTAGTGCTGGTCAACGGTTAGTAGTGGGAACGTATTCGGGCCGACCATGTTGCCGATGGGGGCCTTGATCACAAGGACACACGGATGTATGTTGATGACAGATGAAAGGTCAAGTCGTGTATTCACTCGCAATGATGTGATAGTGGTATTATATTGAACCGAACCTTCAAGTGCGGGGGGTATCAGTAACAAAGCAAAACTATAGACAAGGCGGACAGACGAACAGTGTGTTAAATAGGTAATAGTTAAAATAATCCGTAAGTATTTAAGCTTAGCTTAATCCGTCCAAGTTCTCTATCATATTACAAAAGTCCAACTGGACGGTCTAGGTTTCGTTCAGGGGTTAACCCGTGAGTGGCGACCCCGTCCTAGTTCGTTGGAGACGTAGTGCCAGATATAGTGGGACCAGCCTTCCATAACACCTGCGCCTGTCATGATGTGGAGGCAGTCGCTCGTGGTATGCTACAATAATAAACGAAATGTGTCAGGGTGCGGGTCGGTCACGTTAGAAGGGGAACATGACGCACTGTGTCGGGCCGTAGGCGTCCAGGCCGCTCAATGGCAAGATAATGCAAGTCAGGATACTTCTTCGTAATGACATTGTTCAGTAGGCTCTGTATATGCGTCAGATCTCGTCCTTCGCAACAAACAAAACGCTAACCTCAAATATCTCGTTATACCTCCAGATGTGTCCCCAGTTATACGAGTGGCTCCCCTGCGGTTTTATCTCCGCCCATGGGGTATAGATGTTATGACAATTGTCGTGTCCGGGCAGATACGAACGAACGACGACCTGCCTCTTCCGCCCACCAGTGTCCTTCTTCGCTGCCTCATCCAACGCACTCTGCACTTCGGTTGCCCACTTCGTCATCGCGTGTCCAAAGAAATCGATCACGCCGTCAATTCCCTGCTTCGCACCATCAAAGGCAGGCAGGGCGTCTACCCCATATCCCCCAAGGAGAGTGGTTGTCCAGTGTCCGCCTGTGCTTGCAACGAGGGTGCTGTATTTTCCTTCGAAGAATAACGGCATGTACTCCTTCGGACTCAGGTTCCATGTCGCCTCTTCGGAGAACAGGGTAAAGTTCTCGCGAGTGTTTGGATGCAAACTCTCGTGAATGCTCACGAGCTCGTCCTGCGTCATGAGAAGATCGATACGACGGAAGGTAACGAGTGGTGTTTTCTCCAAGTTGAAGTCGGAAGGAATGAAGATCTCCTTCACTAGCGGGGACTCCGGGTTCAGATAAAGATTCTGCGGCCACGCGCGATCGAAGTAGGAGTTCGGGGTGTAAGTCGGTGTTGCGATGACATGGGGGTAGAGGAGGCACGACAGAGAGAAGAAGTGGCCCTCGGTGATAGAGTCGCCCAGCAACAGCCATCCACCCTGTTGGACCATATCGCGCACCATATTTTCTTTATTCAACTCCTCTAAGCCTTCACACCCGTCCTGTGGGCCTGCAGTCCATTTGTACGAATGCGCATCAGGGAACCGGGCCCATTGCTCCTCATTGTCAGACGCCAGATGCCAGTAGAACTCGCGTGAGCTGGCACAACCGTCAAATCCAGAGAACGCAAGTGCTTGGTGCTTGTCCGTCATACTCGACACGTTTTTGGGGTGAGGGCCAGTCCATCTCCCATTGGCATATGCTCTAGGTGGACATTGCCCTGATATCGTGTCGAAGTTGAATCCTGATGACTTGGCATAGGGGAATGAGATGGATGAAAGAACTTGTGACTCGAAGGACAGATAAATGAAGAAAAAGAATGTGCAAGTACCTCCAAGCAGGAGGACCTTTAGCGACCATGACCTGGGATGCAAACCCATCGTAGACGCGGTCGTTGTCGTCGTTAAGACCTGGCAGCTATTTGTTTAAATGCCTGGATGTGCCGTGGAGATGAAAAAGTGCCATCTGATGATTGATCCGCAGCCGATCAGTTTTTTTTCCTTGGCATTCATAGTATGAATCCACTGTCTACTTACTGTCCCACCTCTTCCAATTGGACAGTTTGCAAGATTTGGATGCTATATTCTTTGGTTTCTCTATACTACGACTCGACTGAAGTCACCACTCTACGAACGAGCAAATGCATCTCACCAGTTGCCAGATTGACTTTTCACTCCACACTTCCAGGTTCCAACGAAATATCTTGCATGATTCGTTTTCTGGCATAGCGAATAGGATACAGCTACGCATTATCTCTTCGAAGGTTAGCCGACACCGAAGAATAGTGGAGCCTCAGTGGAGTAGAGATACATCTATGGTTGCAATGGACACTTGGAGCACTTTATGCATTGCTTGATGCTCTCCTTCCCTCCTTGGTTGACTAACGTTAATCTAATTAGCCGTATCCACTTTGTCAGATCCTCCTTCTATAGTTCAATACCTGGATGTTATGTCTTTGAAGAACATCGCCCCGTCTTCTTCTAGCTTAGGTGAGCTAATTTATACCTAGTGGACCTACGATTAAACTCTACATTACAGTGAAGGAAGCTTAAGGCTATCTATGTGCACAAACTGTTGAGTTTTGAAGCTTTCATTTGCCATCAATCCGACAGCCAGTGCAAGCGCACCATCCCTTTCATTTGCTCCCTGCTTTGATGCATCGCCAGCCTCTGGCGCTTCACCAGGTACAGGTCCAAACAACGTGCTGAGCATGCGCTTGTCACCACCCCCGTGTCCAGCGTGATCATACACCACAGGGAGCTTCTCCGGTTTTTCCCAGAGACGCTGTAGAGTGACTGTCGCATCGCCTGCATTGGGAAGAGGCTGCGTGCCATGTGCTATGCCTTCGCCTGAAGTAGGAATTCGATATTGTGATTCGACAACTTCCAGCTCGAGTCGACCATGTGAGCCGTTGAACATGACACGGTAGCCCTCCCATGGAGAATATGCAGTCTATCAATAGTGGTAAGCCTCCTGTTCCAGCATGTCATACAAGAACCTTCCCACCAGATGATATGTCAAGGTTGCACCTGTGTTATAGCGGACCATAACACTCATGTCATCCTCAATACCGATTCCAGGAGCAAAAACCTGCAAGCAAACATAAGCATGCGCCCGCTGAATTGATCTATACGACGGACATACATTTTGGTCCCGATGGTACCCATCTTCCCCTTCTGCATCCGCGTAAATCTTCTTGTATGTGGGGTCCGCCTCAAGGTGAATAGCAAAAGGATCATCCTTTGCCGCATCACTTCCCCTCGCACGCTCATAATCCCGTGCCCATCCATGTTTCTTCCCAGCTTCTTCACCGTAGAACGCCAGTTTACCAAATCCTGCGACCGTTTCGGGTGCAGCGTCAATCCACCAGTTGACGAGGTCGAAGTGATGTCCAGATTTGTGGACCATCAGTCCACCCGAGTTGCTCTTTTGCCTGTGCCAGCGCCGGAAGTAGTCAGCGCCGTGAACGGTGTCGAGGAGCCATTCAAAGTGCACAGAGAGCACTTCATGTTGGGGATGTGAGTGACGAATGCAGGGAGGCGTGTAAGAGGCCTACGTACCCCGTCCTATCTTTCCCTCGGATATTGTCCGCTTCACGAGCTCATGAACAGGATTGTATCTGCACTCCGTCAGTATTCGAAGCGGACAGTGAGTCCTCGCCGTGTGCTCCTACCTGTAGTTGAAAGTAACTGTGAGGTGCTGCCCCGTCCTCTGCACTGTTTCAAGGATCCGCCTGCACTTGTCGACATCCGTCGTCATCGGTTTCTCAGTCAACACTCTCACTAAACAGGCAGACATGGTAAGTCCACTAGATGTTCCCTTCCCCAGAACCATATCGACTCACCACCAGCCTCCAGCGCAGGCACGATATAGAGATCATGCAGCGCGTCGACGCAGGTTACAACCAGAACCTCCACTTTTTCCTCTTCCAACATCTTCTGGAAATCCTCAGGTTTATAAACAGGGACCGCTGGCGCCCCAAGTGACTTCAATAGATCATTGTAGTGTTGCGCCCGGATAGAGTTGGGCTCGCAGATGCCCACGACACTGCTCGCAGGGCGTTCTACAATCCCCCGCACAAACATCTCTGCGCGGCTCCCTGTGCCGACGATCGCGACGCGCCCTCCGATAGATGATGAATTGGTGGTGGTGGTGGACATGATGTTTATGATGACGATGCTAGTCCACGAAGCAAAGGAACCTCAGTTATATCGAATCTGCGCTCTTGATCTGCAAGTTCTTTTGACACGGACCGCGTCGGACCGTAGTCCTTGATGCATGTGGTTGCGCATGCCAAACCTCTCAATCTCCCTGGATCGAACCCTAATTCAGCTCCACATACCGTCATATTGAGGTGGAAGACGTCCGGCCCGCCACAGTTCATAGGCCAAGCTGGTGGCGCCCTGCGGTCCCTGTGATGCATGCGGGAAAGCTTTTTTAAAAGCAGATTACGGGCCATCATTGTTACAGCTGGCCGGGAGGGCTTGCCAAAAGGGCTTGGAAGAGTTTCTCTGGAGTTCCTGCCTTCGCCGTGCCAGTGTTTTGCGGACTGTAACCTGTCTATCTTTCGTAGATTGGCCTCTCTAAAAGTTGCCACAGAATGATCGCACGAGTGTACGAAGCCCGAGTTTACTTATCTCTTCATAGAGACTAAAGTACATGAACCAGAAGGCTCTTTTGTTTGCCAAATCCGTTCCTGGCGGCATTTACTACCATATATCCTCCAAAAATGTGGGGTCAAGGGTGTCGCATAGTCTAAACGCGGCCGGACACGCTTCCCCACATCTATTCCCTGTTTTGCTTCATTTCGGCTATGTATAGCCTGCCAAGATATATCTTCTTTCCTGGTCATGAGACTCCACATAATTTGATGTGCTTCTTGACTTGGTGGTGAATCTACAATCCCGCCGGCCGGTTACCTCCCCACAACCCCATTCTACAGGTCATGCGTGACGGTCGAATATCTCGTATACATAGGCCGACATATGTCCATACGACTGAGCGCTCGTCTTTAACTCACCCAAGTATATCATTGCTCGCCAGGACGTCACGATCACGACCTCGACCATGAGTGCGGCTCAGCCCCCATCAATTATCTCATCTACTCACAAGGAGCACGAGAGCGCCATTTCAGTTGTTTTACCTACTCCACTGAAGGACAGGATCGCAGTATTGAAGGGCGGTGATGCCGCTCTCGCTATCCTCGCAGAGAGTCCGGACAGGGAACCGATCTCGCCTGAGGATGATAGAAGGGTTCTTCGCAAGATTGACCTGTGGATCATGCCTGTGGTTCTCTTAGTGTACTTTACGCAGCAACTCGACAAGTGAGTTTCATTTTATCTTCGCAGATGCCTTCCCATCCTGACTGAGGATTGCAGATCATCCCTTTCGTACACTTCAGTCTTTAATATAGCCCAGGAAACTGGTTAGCTTTATTCATCCTCACATTCCAACGACGCGTTGAGCCTCATGAATAGGGCTTGTCGGGACCCAGTACAGCTGGCTTAGCAGCATCGTATACGTTGCACAACTTATATGGCAGCCTGTATCGTCCTACCTACTAGTCAGATTACCAGTGGCAAAGTATCGCAAGTATCCATCGCCTTCCGCAACGATTCCTTCGTTAATTGTATTGCTAGTGTTTGTTCACGTCTTTATGTGGGGTGTCGTCGTAGCATCAACTGCAGCTGCGAGGGACTTCAAAGGCCTTATTACAGCGCGATTTTTCCTCGGTCTTTTTGAAGCTACAGTTGGTAAGTTGCGAGCTCCCCTCAATTCAATTGCTATTTATCCTCCTTATAGCCCCCTGTTTTATCACTATAACTCAGATGTGGTGGAGACGACGCGAACAGACTATGCGGCTGTCCTTGTGGATGGCAGTGAATGGTGTGACTGGAATGGTGATTACATCCAAACCTACCAAGAATGCGATCTAGACTCATCATCGTCTATAGGTCGGGTCACTTCTGGCTTTCGGTCTTGGGCACATTAATGGCACATTGAAATCCTATCAGGCATGTCTGCTTTCTTCATTTTCTCTCCTCTCGATCCTTTTCAACTGAAACAACCTTCTAGGTCATATTCTTGTTCATCGGTCTTTTTACTGTGGCGGTATCGCCGATTGTCTTGTGCGTGGTAACCTGACCTTTGCCTGATATCGCTGTCCTTAACACATATTTTCTAGGTTTGTACTTCCTGATTCTCCCACCACTGCGAAGTTCCTAAGCCAAGACGAGAAAATCATTGCGCTGGAACGTCTTCGGGCCAATAATCAGGTAGATCAAATCCATATCAAATATATGAATGACGAATGCTCAACATTCTGTTCAGGGCACGGAGTCCAAGGTCTGGAAGTGGGAGCAAGTCTGGGACGTCGTGTCAGATCCCAAAACGTACCTTTGGTTTTCCCTTCTCTTTCTTTGCGCGTATGTGAATTCCTACAATCCAACCCTTACACGACGTCCATACCCGTTATATAGCTTACCCAGTGGAGGTATTGGCACTTTTGGACCCCTTATTATTCGTGAGTCGCGACTACCTGCCTATCCTTAATAGCCTTGCTAACACATTCTTTACATACAGAGGGCTTTGGTTTCAACCAGTTCCATACAATCCTGTTCAACATTCCCTTTGGCGCATTCCAGGTCATCGTCACGCTCCTCTCGGGATATATCTCAACTAGGATCAAGCTAAAGTGGCCAGTTGTTTTTGCACTGACGTTACCTCCCATCGGGGGTGCTTCTGCACTCCTGGTACTTGGCCGTACCCCTGATTTACGAAATACCCTCCTTGGGTGTTACTACGTCGTACGTTGTTTTTCATCAACCCTACAAGGACCTGGCTTGACTGTTTTCAAAGCTGTCCTTCTTTACCGCAATACGTACATACACACTATTCTATTGAATGTGTATATGTCACTAACGCTAATCAACCCCACAGAACCCATGCTTTACGCTTGGAGTGCACAAAATACTGCTGGGCACACCAAGAAGACATGTACGACTGGCGTTGTTTTCGTGGCGCAGTGTGCGGGTAACGTAAATACCTTCCAAACTCGTTCCGCCAACCTCCTTGCTTACAAAAACCCAGATCGTCGGGCCGCTGTTGTACACTACAGACCAGAAGCCTTATTATCACCGTGGTTTAATCGCAGAGTACGTATACATATCCCGTTGCCTCCTATCAGAGTCGTCGAACAAACAAATGCTGAGCTCACATCCTGCTGAATAGTTTGATTTGCTGGATTATCCTCGCCATCCTCACCTTGTAAGCAGCCCTCTCCCAGGCCTTCCCCTTCTCTCACTGGCCACTGACAACTCATGATCATTCATTCATCACTTCGCGACCCCTAGAGTAACAGCAGCATACTTAGCCTTCCAAAACCGCCAACACGCCAAGAGACGCGCAGCACTTGGCAAGCCAGCCGACGTCGTCGACGTCTCGCTGGAAAAACACGTAGACAACGGAGAAGCGGCTGCGAACGACCAGGCATTTTTGGATCTTACGGATTCGCAGAATGAGGATTTCATTTTTGCGTTGTAACTTTTTTGTATTACTATTTGTTAACACAAACGTGTTTTTGACGCGAGCCCTGCTGGTCGGAGTCCACTATTCACCAGTGACAGCCTTGATCATGACAGTTCGTTGACTCCTCTGGCTACAGCCTCCTTCGCCCACGACGATCAGCAACTGAATCGATGCTCTAGTTCCTCACTTCGCGAAGCATCACTTAAATTAGGCTACACGGTCACAGTGCTGTGCCCATGGATACTCATTGACATCTTTATTGGCGATACCTAAAGGCTCTCTCGTATAATGGTATACAAAAGCGCAGCTACCGCCCGGTGGTATTGTAATTACAAGTATGTGATATTGTAGAAGATGGGGGAACAAAAACTTCCAGACCAGGGGAACGGCGCGGTGCAGCGCTGTTCATCCATCTTTCAACAGTTGGTCTGAAATCCTTCCTTAATTGTAAACTACTCCTCAAGTACAGTGAATTTACATGAGCGGTGTATGTAGTACATATAGTGACAATTAGAATTGGGTCCATTCTGTAGCCTCATTGTCGAGATACCTGTAGGGTGCCCCATAAACTCCAGGACTATATTTGAATTTGAACTGACTTCCAACCGGGAGCTGCTTGCGTATCCAATCCGCATCTTCTTCGGTCATATACGTGTCTAGAAAGCCTGTTCGGATATTTGCCCAGATATCGAGAGAGTCAAAAGTACCAAGGGTGGGATACTTGGGCTCAAGTTCGACATGATGAAGCGAAGGAAAGTTGAATGACTCGAAAAGAGGGCCAATGTCATCGTCTGACGTCAACGTGAGGGATTCCAAACAACGCTCAACGCGCGAACCAGATGCATCAAACCAAAGTGCTGGCTCATGGGCCAATTCTCGGTGAATTTTGATTTTGAGCTCCTTGAGGCTCGTGCTGTGGAACAGAATATAGGTGCAATCCTGCAACGAGAGGTCGCAAGTAATGTCGAGGGTGTTGACGGACTGGAGAATTGACGCGGTAAATGGGATCCAGGATTCACGTAGTTGACGACGATGGCCTGTCCATTGCAAGCGACGGATGTTTGTAAATGCGTTTTGTCGTATCGGAGAGGGGGATTTGGTATCGTAAGGGAGCGGTTTTGTTGGCAGACGAACGACAAAATCCTGCCACTCCTCGGCAGGGATCCTTTCATAATCGAGGACGGCAAGAAATTCTCCAAGACGCCGAAATCCAAGTTTCAATGACCACATCATATCAGGGGAGAATTCGGCAATGAGAGTGAATGGTTTGGTGCGGTCTACATAATCTGACCCCATCCACAGCCATCTAATGGGGTTGTATGGGAAATAGTCGCCGACAGAAAGCGTCATCGTCGTCGGCCTGAGCCGTGGCTGAGATGCATAAGCGCACATCGCCATGCATTTCCCAGACTTCGAAATGGGCGCATCTTTGTAGAGCCACTCATATTCTATTTCCTTTTGATGTCTAGGTGAAGGATGAGTTAATGAGCGCATTGAGGTAAATCAGTCACATATAGGTATTCACGCTCTTCAGGAGTCATATAATCCAATTCGTCTTCCATGGATTATGCTACCGAGGTGGAATGTAATCGAAGAAGTAGTGTGGTTACAATTACAGACCCCTAAAGGGTCTTTTTAAGACAGCCTCGTAGTTGAACATGGTGCGCAGGAGACAATAAAGGTTGCGATCTAAGCAGTAATAGAGAGTAGTTAGGATATTCGAAGTTTGACGTGCAGAAGATAATAAGTGGGCTCTGTGCTGAGTGTGTCAAGCCCTGCTGCAAATTCAGCCAGACTTTCCAAGGACCAAGCGATTTCCCTCTTCTCTAGAATGGCCGTAACGTTGATAGAAGAATGAGCATCAGCGGACGATGGAGATAAATTTAAAGCATCAATACACTCCTGTCGTAAAGCTTCAATAGTTGGCGTTCTGAAAGTGCTTTCGAAAAAGATGTTGATCATTCGGCCCTCTGTTAATCTGTGGATGAGCTGAGGTTCGCCTTCGCGGTCGGCTGGCAGCTTTGGTTTGTATGCTGGGGGAGGGTCATTCCGCAGTGATCTTCGAGCCATACCACTACTCCCCGCAGTCGGTTCGTCTGACAACCACGGGGTTACGACCGACGGCGGCATCGGGAGGTGTGCTTGGGCTGCTGCGGGAGAACTTGCCTGTGGATGAGGTGTTGACCCCAAAGCGAACGATGGCGGCATCGGGAGGTGTGCTGACACTGCTGCGGGAGAACTTTCCAATGGTACCGAGGGTAGTGTCAGTGGGGCTGGTGCAGGGGATGCCAATGCCTCAATCGCATCCTATATTGCAAGCGTTGTCGCAGGCAGATCAGGGGGAGGTGTCGGCCCCAACAACCCATCGGCTGGCGGAGGAGATTCGTCTATAGACGATGACAATACCAATGTCGTGAGTTGTTGGACTACCACTGGTATATCCGATGGCGTTCCTGGTCCCAAAGACGCCTCTCCTGGAGCTATTAGAGGAGATCCCTCATTCGCGTTTGGCGAAGAATCTGTCGAGCGCCTATGGGTCCTTTTCTTTGATACTGTCGACGATAAAACTCGCTGTGCTATGTAAATAGCTATCGTTGGGATTTCTACGGCGGCGCCAAATAATAAGGGTTTTGCGCGTGATGTAAAGACCTGCATGGGCATGAGATGGAATGATGAGATACATGTGCGAAAAAACAGACCCAGTTCATCCTAAAGGAGGCAAAAACGTCGACAAAATTTGTGCTCTGACCCTGAAAACGCGCAGAAGGCTTTATATTATACATGTCGTCATGGCCGAATCAAGCAGAAGGAAATGTAAAGCTGACTTTGAAACCCTTTGGATACATTATACTTCCAACAAGTCATTTCAAGAAGTACAAGGCGTCACACGTCATATGTCATCTTAGAGAACAAGACTGCGTGCAACGGACCCACAAACTTTATGTACAACAACCACCATCATCATCAGTGATACATCAAAACCAATGTGTCCACAATAGATGTGTGTGGTACATAGTTTGGTCCTTTATCTGGATACAAGATACAACCGTACATGGTCGTCTGCGGATACAGTACTTTGACAAAAACCTCTGGAGAAAATTGAGAGATAAGATAGAGCGCTGTAGTGGGTATTTATCGTAAATGATGCTCACTGACGAAAGAGGCCTCAGTAGCGGTCCACAAAAGACAAAGTGAGGATGTGATTACAAGCCTGAACAGATCCAGAAAGCCAGGAAAGGCTGAGAAGAGTTAGCGGCCACAAGACTTAGGGCGTCTGTTGTACAAATCCATCAAGTCAGTCGACGGCCAGAAATGATGAAACGCAGAGATAACATACTAGAGGCGCGTCCACTCCCTCATACCCCTAATCAACCGACTTAGCAATCGTAGAGGAGTCGCCAATACAGCCGTCAATGCAGTAGATACAATGTTGGTAGCAACAAATAGCTAATTCTTTGAACGCGTCTCTTCAGTCGACACAGCGCGTGCAGCCTGAGTGAGCCAGTTATCTTATCGCCTCGCAGCGAACTTCAACCTCGGTAGGTGCGCATAAGGATGGGTCTCAGTAGGAATAGCAATAGGCACAAGCTTGATCCTCTTCTTGTTGGTGTGTCCCATAGGTCCCCTCCTGAACGAAAACCATCCAAGCGGGTTGGCAGATTTCCATGCCTTGCGACGCGGGTCGAGTTCTGCAAAGATACCGCGCCAAAAGTTCGCTGGCGGGGCCTTGAAAGTCGGGACAAGCGCCAACCATTCAGATTGATCGCTTATAACGTAGGTCGATGGTTCGACAATGGGCCGAGGCGAACGTTGACGTAGCCATGGATGTGAAATCTGAGTCTATGGTAGAAGTTGCAGCAGTGAAATAAGCCACGATGCAATGTTAACTTTCACGATTGGACTTTATAATTGCCAGTTGTGTGGTTTATGAAGTCAACATCCAAGAACAATGGCCTTCTGCAGAGGCCAGGAAGAGCCAAAGATTTCAATCAGAGCTGATCAAGACAAATGCAATATCTTTAGGTACAAGAAGTGTCATGCCAACGCCGCACCAAGAATCCATATTTCGAAGGTCAAAGCAACTCCAGAGCGTCGGCCGCGTCGCAACGACAATACGACAAGCAACTTTCAAGTATTGGGCGGTCAGGCGTTGTAGTTGGCGCTTGGAAGAAGTGAATACAAGCAATACAAGACTACAATTAAAGAGCGGCTGAGGAAGTGAAAACTAAATCTCGTCATGTGAGCGCTTAAGCAACTGCAGTCCTCAGCCTGAACAAATTTACTGATGATGCATTTGTAATTCCTTGTACAATGTGATGCGATACTAGTCAGAGAGTGATCCATCTAGATCGCAGGTACTATAGACGGAAAGAGCCATTATAATATAAATAGCAATAAAGCGTATGAAGGGAACTTCGATTGAGCAATTGAGCAGAGGTTGAATGCAAATAGCGCTAGGAGGAACACGAATATCGAAAGTCGAAGCCAAATTTAAAGTCGACACAAGGAAAACGAACAGGAAAAAGACGAGAAGCAAAGGCAAAGCGGCGCCTCCACCTCCACCTCCACCCACCCAGCCAGCTCTCAAAATCAGAGCTCATCCTCCGGATCCCACCTCGAGATCTTCGCCAACGGGCGATAATAATACTGCTTATACTTCTTCGTCTCACTGCGCTTCCCAGCGCGGGGCATCATACTCCTCACCAGCGCCGCCCTTTCCTGGTCCTGGTCCTTCTCCGGGACATAAAACCACTGCGCCTCCAACGGTCGGCCTGCCTCATCCTATTATTCAAAGGAGAAAAAAAAAAAAAAAGAAAAGAAATCAACAATGGGTTCAAAAGGATAGAAAGCAAAAGAAACCACCCACCTTAAAACTACTCTCCACCTTCCCAAATACCCCACACCCCCCACTACCCATCTCGCCCTCCTCCAGCACCCTCCGAATAAGCCTCATCCACTCCTCCTCGCTCCTCTCCGCCCCCATCGACGGCCGCGTCTCCAACGCACTTTTATATAGCGCCGATGCGGGCAAGCTTGAAGCGCGCGAGAGCGCGAGACTCGAGATTAGCATGCCGCGGAGCTCGTCGTCAAGCGCTTGGGTGGCGGGGTCTTCGGTGATATTGGTTCGGGGTGAGGGCGGGGATGGTTTATGGTTCGGTTTTGATTGTGATTTTAATGTGGATGTGGATGTGGATGTGGATGTGGATGGAGACTGCTCTGGGCGAGCTGACGGTATTCTTTTCTGCAATGATGATGATGAGGACGACGACGACGACGAGCTCTCCGCAGAACTCTCCCGATTGATACTCTTCTTCTGTTTTTTGGGCCCTGGCACAGGTCTGGAATTGGGATTGTGATGCTGGTTCTCGTCCTCCCCATCTTCATCCTCCATCCTCCTCTTCGCCTTCCTCTTCCTCTCCTTCTCCACATCTGTCGACCCAGACGCCTCCATCCCCTCCACGACCTGTACATGTACTTTGGACTTCTTCCTAGCCGGCCCATTCGCCCTTGAATCCAAAGACGCATCCTTCTTCCTCTTCTTAACCTCTCCCACGACCCCATTCTCGTCTTTCGTCCTCAGCGCCTCGACCTCCCTCTCTGGCACCAGCACCTTCTCCTTTGCTGCCCGTACCAACGCCGACCCATCAACTTCAACTTGATCATCCACACCTACAACATCACCACTCTCCACACGTTGAATTCCCACGATATCACCGGCATCCCCACACGGCGCTATCCCTATCACCTCGCACGGAGCTTGCAGCTGCACCACAGGCATTGGTGCATGCAGAAGAGGAACATCAACATCATCACTAGCAGAAGACTGGCTCGAGCAAGGCTCTGCTACGGTGTCGAGGGATAGACGAGGCTCGGATAGCGGGGCTGACAAAGAGGTAACACAAGTAGCCGAAGCGTCACGGTCTATGTCAGATCCCATCCTTTCCGGATCTTGTTCCGTTTTCGAATTCTGGGTATCAGGATTAGCATTGTGATTATTGAGATTGACATGGACCACATGGGCATCGGCACGAAGGTGATTATCGTGGGGATGGGGATGGGCATCCACATCAGCAAGATCCGGTTTGAACTTGAAGCGCGCGAGGGGAAGAAGAGGAAGAGGGTAGACGTAAGCCACTGCGAACTTGCGACTCGAGTCAAAGAACAGGGTATTTACCTCTACATCTGCATCTGCAGCGACATCATTAGAAGAGAATTGTACGTCTACGTCGGGAAGCGTATCCTTCTTCTCGTCGTGCATCCCCATCCCTATATCCATATGAATATCTTCTTCAGGCTCAGGCTCCATCGGGAGGGAATCCATAAATGACAACGGCGATGATGGGGGTAGGACGGGTGAGGAGGGGGCAAACGATAGTGGCGAGATCGAGCGCATGCGCATGAGTGGAGATGTAGGAAGAGACGAAGACAGCGGGGGCGAAGAGGGGGGGAGGGATGAATGCGTATGCGCATGAGCATGGAGATGTAAATGTGCATCCTCATTCACAAGAAGGCCTGCGCCAGAACCAGAACCAGAGTCGTCTTCCGAAGTATCGCTAGTGAGCGAGGGGAGATCCGAAGAGTCCGCAAGAGGTCCTATCGATATCAAGGGTGAAGGAACCTCGGTAGCATGTACATGCGCATCCAGCGAGGGTTCGGGTTCTCCCATCCTTGGCACGGCTGGCATAGACCGCGCTAACGCAGGGGGGGTTCTCGCTCTGCTGGTGGATGATAACGGCTCTGAAATGGTTCTGGTGGCAAGCGTGGGGGGTGTTGGAATGGTCCGTGCTGGTGCGGACTGCCTATATGCGGTCACGCGAACCGGAGGTGGGTCAAACTTCCATCGTCCGCGTTCGGCAGAAACACGGAAGAAGGTCGTGCGGACGTCTGTTGAAGCAAAGAAGCTGTCGTCATCATCCATTGACAGCTCATGCTCGTCGTCTTCGCTTTCGGTGAAGATAGACGGATTGCGCTGTCGAATGTGTCCTGGAGTGAAGAGGGCCGGTTGTGGTGATGGTCGTAGGTGCTGTTGTGACATTGTTTGTGAGAGGGTTTTCGACGCGTCCAGTCGCGTTGAGGGTACTGAGTGCGGTCCGTCCACAAATAAGGACTTATAACCAGGCAAAGACGCTTGCGCGCTGGGCTTTGCATCCCTTTCATGGTATCCTCGCCAGTTATTCCCAACAACGTCGATATACTCGTCCTCCTCTCTGCTCTCTATTTCAACCCCAAATGCGGGACTAGAACGTATACACGCATAAGCATGACCCCGAGAGGAATTGGGAGTCCTTGGAGGAGAAGAGGAGGGTGGTGGAGACGAAGACATGGAGAAGGGGCGACGGTGAGGAGGGAGGGTTGTTCTCCTGCTTGACACAGGAATTGCAAGAGGCGGAAGAGCGTTTGACATGGACGTTGTGGTGATAAGACAAGCATCACGTGAATCGCGTCCTGTGACATTCAACGCGTTTCAGGCGGAGCTTTATTTTATTAAACTCCGAACGCGTCGACGCGTTCTCGGTCATGTGAACACCAACCATGTCGCGTCACGGTCCTCGCGTCGATCCTCTAAAGCGTTTCGAGCAACGTTTCGGGTTGTAGAAAGGTCCAATACACGACAGGCGTTTAGGATCATGCGCCAAGATTCAAAATTCCATCTACAGCACCGCAGAATTACATCATAATCGTCAAAGGTTATCGTTGTTTTGAGTGTTGAATCGTATCAGATCAAGTCCCATTGAACAAAGCCAAAGATCGCCTCATAATCAGTCGTTCGCATTCGCATAGCACAGAAGCAAACAATCTAGTTGACTTGAGAACACATCCGAATCATCTCGATGGCACCTCCAGACCGTGAAGAGTGAGAATGCCCCTAGGCCCCTATTAGCTTCAAAGACCGTCCCGCGCTTGCGCCGCAACAAGCACACGATCCGGAGTAGCCCAGCACACAGAACACGGTCCAGGAACGCCCAGTGAAGACCATCGCGGACTAACCCGATATATCTACCTTGCTGTGTGAGCCTTGACACTGCAAAGCTTAACCCAAGTCGTCCATCCCAATACTGGGACCGCGTATACGCAGACGGTGTAGAGGGAGATAGAGCACCCTCAAAGATTATCGAGGCGAAAGCGGATTGCATCGCTGAACTGTCGATCACAGTTATCAGGAACGGGTCAATGCACACACGTCCCAAGATTCAGTTCCAAGAGAATCTTTAATTTGTAAAGATATTTGAAAGCTTGGCCGTTGTCGAGTTCATTACACGAGATAGCAACGAGGTTACGAAACGGAGAAGCACCAGGCCAGACAGGGTAGTGTGCGGGACGACATGGCAAGGCAGAACATCGATATCCACCGTGACGCCAACATGTGAGCGCATACAATGAGGTAGACACGATGCGGAACAGACCAACATGCGTTGTTTTACAAACACAGAGACAGGGAAGCCAACACCGCGCAGTACCTGACTTAATTGACTCAACTGTACATGTACATGTCGAGTCTGAGAACCGTAGCGCCTGCAGTTGCTCGGTGCTGTGAACCCCATTAGATCAAACCACGAAATGAAAAGAGTCGTACCAAAAAACATCGGTTATACAGTTAACCCAAAGCTCCCGCCTAGTTTTGGTCTTCGTCATCTCCTTTTCTTCAAGTCGGCCAAATTGCACATACCCGTCTCGAGCTCGAGATGATCACCTGGGAGTCGGACATTCCCCTGATTCAAATTTCACAAAGGGGCATCTCTTAGTTCGCTGTGTTAAATTACTTTGGGCAGGAATCTAGTGTTGGCTGCGGTTACATGAAACCGAAGAATGGTGGCAGCAGAAGGAAAAAGAACGGGCTGTTACAATGGTATGTGGGTGGAAACAAAATTACAACGCCAAAATGTCATGGCGGGGTGCGACATCATCACCCATCATGCCGATCTGGTGCCGGTGGCAGAAGCGAGGTGGCTGTGTTATATGCCGAGTCAACACCTTGGCTGAACGATGTGGGTCAGAGTGTCATAAATTCGTGATACAATAGGATATTGTCTGCTAAGTACATATATTAATCACTGGTAACAAGCTCAAGAGCACACAGTAGATACTTGACATAGGTACCTGTGACAATATTAAGGAGTAAGCGGTTTTCTGCGGGCACATGGTGTAGTTGGTTATCACGCCCGCTTAGCATCTTGCTAACTTGCGGGCGGTCCCCGGTTCAATTCCGGGTGTGTCCATTCGGCGTAGTCAAGACTCAAGTCAATATTCTTATAATTTTGCTGGTTCAGTGTTAACTTCCAAAACTCTTCAGGCATCTATAACATCATATTTTATCTTTTATACAACCATACCAGCATTATCTTGACTCCAATGGAGTGTCCAATCAGTTATGGTGTAATGTCGCCTGCAAATCCTCTCTGTGGCTCTCCTACTATGTCCTGCACTCTTCTTTGCCTTCATGTATGGGCATATGGTGTAGCTGGTTATCACGCCCGCTTTGCATGTCTGTCTCGACATCCTACGTTGTGATTGCGGAAGGTCCCCGGTTCAATTCCGGGTGTGTCCAATCAGTATCCACTTGTACATTGTTTTGCAGTTTCTTCAAGGTAATCAAGCGCCCAGCGGACCCCTAGAATCGTACGAAGCGAGTCAAGGAAGAATAACCAGGAACTGACCAATTTACTAGTCGTTGAAGAGACGTTCTACGGCCTCTGCCTGCAGACCTTTTTTAATCCGTATACAGGGTAGCCTCAGGGCGTGTGCCAATGAATCACTCAATAAGGAGAAGGAGAGCAGGGAGAAGGTCAAGAGACTACCACAACAGATCCTTGCTAAAGCGAGACAATAGCCTGTGAAAGAACCTTGGATCCCTTTTTTATATCAAGAAGCTATTATCTGGGATGCTTTTCCAGACAATATTCGAAGCTGGTTTAGTAGGACGTCATGAGAGCTTCTGTTGTGTCCCTTGCTTGGAAGATTCAAAAAGCAGCTGTGGAGCACTTAGCAAAGGGTCGTCATCTTATCTTTCACATTTTCCGAATAGAGTGTCGGGTGCTCCAAAATGTGGCGTCGTCTGGGCGCCGCCAGTGCTTTTGTTGAGTCAAAGGTTGTCATCGAGGTTGTCATGGCGGGACCTCGACAGTGACATTCACTGCATTTAGTAGATCACTCACGTGACGACGGCTTTATCTAAAGTGGGAATCCAGTCAGCCTGCGCTTTCCACACACTGACCCTCAGCATCGATCTACCCCACGCGCGTACTACTCACCACACAGCCAGCATGTCCTCAGACTACGAGATCTCTGACGAAGAAGAATACTACTATGATGACGATGATGCAGACATGATGGACGGGACACAGGATGGTGGGTCGTGCGATGTCTGTGTGCGGGTCTGGAACAGCGTGTTGACGACGTGTTTGCAGACGGTGATGATGATCTTGACATGGATACGTACGGAGAAGACTTCAAGGTTATCCCGAAGAACAAGAAAAAGGCATACGATATTGATTATGAATCACTGAGTCAAACGGCTGTGGAGAAGCGCATGCAGGACGACGTCGAGCACATACTGGGTATACTTGGTGTAGATGTGAGTCTATTGCCCAGAATTGTATGTGTAATATAACGATGTGAACGGAAATGTGCCCAACAGGGAGAAACAGCCGCCTTGCTTCTGCGGCACATGTCTTGGAACAAAGAGCGTCTGATCGAGAAATACATGGACAACGCATCCAAGGTCCTCGTCGCTGCCGGAATCACCGTCGACGAGCCTCCGACACCACCCGCTCCAGCGCGCACAGCACCCAGCAAACGCCCCGCGCGATCCTCATCCAAATTCCTCGGCATCGGCTCCTCTAAATCCACCCTGGCGCCACCAAAGTCCACAATCACCAAAACCGCACCCTCACAACGCTTCGTCTGCCCCATCTGCTTCGATGACTCGCCCTCCCTCAAACACCTCTCCCTATCCTGCGGGCACGCTTTTTGCTCCGGATGCTGGTCGGCGTATTTCGCGTCTAAAGTCAACGATGAGGCAGAGCATCGCATCCGGTGCATGGCCGAAGGCTGCGCTCTAGTTGTATCTGACCCCTTCATCAAGGACATACTCACCGACCCCACGGCGGACACCGTCGCTGAGAACGCAGCGACCTGGGCGCGCTTCCAGGAGCTGCTCGTGCGACACTTCGTCGCGTCTTGCCCGGAGCTCAAATACTGCCCATATCCATCATGCACTAACACCGTTTCCTGCAAGAATGCAGCGAGCAAATCGAGCTTGACAACTGTCGTCCCGATCGTCTCGTGCGGTGCGCGTGGGATCGGGCCAAAGGCGGAGAAGACTCAGGAGGAGGTGGGCGGGTTAGGGCTGGGGGGGAAGGAGCACAAGTTCTGCTTTGGGTGTCCCGTGGAGAGCGACCATCGGCCGGTGGTGTGTGCCGTTGCGAGGTTGTGGCTGAAGAAGTGCCGCGATGACAGCGAGACGGCGAATTGGATTAAGAGCAATACGAAGGAGTGTCCCAAGTGCCAGAGCACGATTGAGAAGAATGGAGGCTGCAAGTGCGTCGCGTTGCGATTTTATTTTTATCTTTATATTGGCCGGTTTATTGACTGAGTTCGGGTAGCCATATGACGTGCAAGAAGTGCAAACACGAGTTTTGTTGGGTCTGTATGGGCCCGTGGCAGGAACATGGTACACAGTGGTACTCATGTAACCGATTCGACGAGAAAGAGGGGCAGGATGCACGAGACGCCCAAAGCCGATCTCGCGCCTCCCTCGAACGATACCTTCACGTAAGCCCTCTCCATATACGCATCGCACTCATCAATTAACCCACGCGTAGTACTATAACCGCTGGGCAAACCACGAACAATCCGCCAAGCTCTCCGTCGAGCTATATGCCAAGACCGAGAAAAAGATGGAGGACATGCAGCTCACGTCGTCCCTGACATGGATTGAGGTGCAGTTCATGAAGAAGGCGGTCGAGGAGGTGGAAAAGTGCCGCATGACCCTGAAATGGACATACGCGATGGCGTATTATCTCGCGAAGACGAATGAGAAAGAGCTGTTTGAGGATAATCAGCGGTATGTTTTAGTCCTCGTTCGAGTTTTTCTATATTGTTGATTGACGGGTTGATAACTAGGGATTTAGAAAAAGCGGTCGAGGAGCTTTCGGAGCTGATTGAGTCGCCTATTGAGGCGGAGACTATCCCCACGATGCGGCAGAAGGTCACAGACAAGACGGTGCGTCGACCTGTCCCTTCCCAAACATATATAGACGATATGCTGACATACAATGCAACCATAGGTATACGTCCAGAAGCGAAACGAGATTGTGCTGGAGGATACAGCAACAGGCTTCGTCGATGGCCGGTGGAAATGGAACGCGGTCGTCGAGGGATTCGATGCACCGGAGAAATTGGAATTCGAGTGAGATGTCGATACCGTCGTCCTCATTGTTTTCGTTCTATATGTTGTTTGAGTGTTTCCGAGTGTCCCATCCCTATTCCTATCCATACACATATTCCGTTAGTAGTCATTTGCATCCATCACCCTGTCCACATCGCTTTATTACTTACAGTACATACGGTTCCATTTCTGGATACAATATTTTAACTCACCCCGCCCTTTGCTGTGAACTTGCTATACAGGACGACATGGACACCAATGTCATTTTTCCGTCCTTCTGCCAAACCAAGTTATGCTGCTTGAATTCGGTGCACTATAGCGACCCTTTGCCTTATTGCAAATCAGTACTTAGTTACTCAGTCCTGATTAGATGAACTCTGGCAAAGACTGTCTGAGTTATCTTGTTTTCTTGACGTGCATCTTCACTTCAATCAGGCGACAGTGTCAGTCTACCTTCATTCTTCTGGTGATGTGAGCCAGTGGGAGCTACTAGAGTCAAGTCGATAACGAATGATCTTTACGGTGAGTCACACTGAGCTGGCACCCCTCTCACTAATAATATATAATATACAACTAAGATTAATACTCTCATCCCTGGGCACCATCCTCTCCCCTATCTATAACAAGCGCAAACCCTTAAACATACAGGTTCATCACGTCGTTACTTTGTCCCAACTTTGACAAAGCACGAGGTTCACCGGCCAACCAGGAGCCTAAGTCTTCGAAAGTCTGGCCCGGCAAGTCATTATTTAGATCCCAGCCCACGAATGAATCGTTTGTGAGTGTGAGGGATCACCCAATACCAGAGAGCGCAATGCACACCGCCAAGAGATCCAGGGACATAAGAACGATGATGTCACTAAAAGGTGCTCGCCTACGGTTCCTTCAGATGAGCCAAAAGATTTGGAGGATTATATCAGTTTGTTCAGGCCGCAGACGGTGTTCGATTCGGCGAGGCTTCAGTTGGGTCCATGAGGCCCAGGAAACCAGCGGAGTGCGATATGATTCCCTGCTGCGGAACCAGATATACCGT
This sequence comes from Tephrocybe sp. 9980TJB, assembly GCA_018220975.1. Lineage (NCBI taxonomy): Eukaryota > Fungi > Basidiomycota > Agaricomycetes > Agaricales > Lyophyllaceae > Tephrocybe > Tephrocybe sp. 9980TJB. The sequence goes on from JABAJU010000134.1 coordinate 49,648, forward strand.
TGTAGTAGTTGCTATTGTTAAAAGTATCATGGTAGGGTTGGGGACACGAAAACTCAAGAGAGAGTCTGGAGAGCAATTGTGAATGAAAATGGGAATGGGAGTAGGAGGGTGTGCCTAATCACAGTCAGGCATGAAACCATTGAGGGTGAAGAAGGGATCAAGTTAATTTTAAAAATAGATTATCAAGATGGCTCAAGTTCGTTTTATGCGAAGTTCTGACCGGAATAGGATGCAGATTTGGTGTCAACTGACGTACATGATGAAAAGAGCAGCAAACAGCCCCACGGACATTACTTAGACAGTATAAAATAGTTTTGCATAGCCTTACTTTCAGTACTGTATTTAGAGCAACGTTTGTATTCTGTAGCCTATAGTAAATTTACAATTGTCTGCTCAACTTGGTGCAATGTTTTGAAGGACTTGAACATTTGCACCGACGGACCCTGCACTATATTTTCACTACTTAGTAGCGGATTCCTTGCATCAATTCTTGTCAAAATGATCATGATGGCTGAACTCGTGTCCATGCCTTCTGCTGGCGTCAATCTGTCATTACGACAGCTATTTAGTGCGTGTCAATGATTACTTGAGACTCGCTGTGTCTGCGTGGGTAGGATACACCAGTCCATTACTTCGCTTTGCCACACACCCTCATCGATGGGTAACAGTAACTCAAGTACACGAGCAGGGAAGCGGGCTCGACTCACCTCAACTCCTTCGGCCACCATCGCTCCTGAAGATAGAAATATGGAGGCGCCGCCTGAGTCACTGCCCTCAACGGTTGACCAGACTCTCTCTGTGTGTCCTCGGTGAGTAAGTATAACAGAGTGACGTCCTCAGCCTAGCTTACTCATACCGTCTCCTTCTTCAGCTTTCGGATTCTCATCGTAGGCAATGTAGGTTCTCTGGCGTGAATATCCGACTCTATTCACGAACCTTATCGCCTATATAGACAGGTGTAGGAAAGTCCTCTCTTATCGCCAACATATTCAATGTTGATCCAGAGGTACGTACATCGTGCCATTCTTGATTGTATCTGTTAAAAGATCTCGTTAAACAGGATATTGACATCCCTAAAGACCGTGCTGGAATGGCCGATATCAACCGAGTCTATGAGTCCCCCGACAACCCGCGCTTCGCCCTTCACGACAGTAAGGGTTTTGAGCCTGGCCAGAATGAACACTGGAAAACTGTTGAAAACTTTGTGACTGAGAGATCCAAGACGGACTTACCCATCGAGGAACGCCTCCATGCACTATGGTAGGTTGGGACAGTCCGTATGTGATATAGTTTAGACTCATGTGTACCTCATCCCTAGGTTATGTGTAGAAGCTCAGCGTTCTGGAGAGCGTTTGATGCAGACCGCCGACGAGGAGCTCCTAAAGCTCGCTATTCAGTGTATGTTTCTTCAGCACGACTCATTACTAATATTGATTGGCTCGCATATAGTGAACATCCCTGTTATCGTGGCCTTCACTAAATTTGATCTCCTATTCAACCAGTTTTTCAGCAAGCAAGCCCGACGTAATGCCCAGCCCGATCAAGAGGAAGTTGAAAAAGATGCTCGCAGCTCCGTCGATGCATCAGCTGAACAATTTCGACAACAAATGTATCTTCCGTCTTCCTCTGAACAGCCGTTTTATTATGTTCCTGTGTCGACAAGTCTACGATATCCTGGTTCGCTCATTGGTTTTTATCTCTGCCAAAGGGCATATCTGATCAACGTCTCAGGATTCTTGCAAACACTTAAAGCATTGACGGAGGTCACGACACAGTGTTTGAAAACGAAAGAGCCCTTTGTACCCTGGGCCGTAGCACAGCGTATTGATCCCAAACAGAAGGTCCTGACTTCGATAAAGTATGTATTGCACTTATTTATTTTTATTCCATCTTTACCAAATTGCTTTATAGTGAAGGTCTCAAGCGTATAGGTCATTTGGCTATTTCCTAGTGTACCAACTAACATTAACTTTAGGCTATTGGCGGGACATGGCCAAAAGTGCAGTTTTCGAAGGGCACGTTATGAAGGACTGCTTGTCGCGAATCCATTTAGATATCATCGAGGTCTGGAATTTCCGAGATCCAGAGAAGGTAAATCCCCGTCATCGACACAGTTCACGCATCTCTAACACAGTATTTCAAGCTACTCACTGGCAATAACTTTCATGCGCAAATGTTGAAGCTGATAGAACCGCTTATGCCTCAACCTCGGTCTGATAAGTAAGTATCCAGGCAACCCAACACAGGATGTGATATTGAAACAGGCGGCACAGATATCAAAGTCTAGGCCAAAGACTTGCTCCCATCGGTGCTCTTGGTGCAATTTTTGGTGCGATTCTACCTCCTTTAGCAATTGCACTCTGTGCAGTGGGTGTTGCAATTGTGGCGATTGGTTTTCTCGTTGAGAAATATCGAGCTACGTACGTTCAAAAACATTGAATTTATACCCTAACATTGACTTGTCTTTTTCTGTGCCATAGTCCTGAGACAGCGGTTTGTCTAGAGGCCTACATCGTCGATCTTACACTTTTCCTCCACGAGCTCTTCGTAACTGCACTGAAAGAAGGATGGCAGAAGCCTCTTAACAAAGAATTTATTTTGGCGACATTTAACCGTTATAAAGAGACAAAATCTGACAGGATTCATGAAAGCATTCAGAATCATGCCCCCTCGGCGCGCAACGCCTTTAAGGGCGCCAAGGCGAGGGTCGAGATTGAGAAGCTGATACTTATGGAGTTGCAGATACCTATGCCAGAATGAAACTGATAGTCAATCTGTGTACTCATTAAAATCCCTGTATCCAAAGCATGAGTGATCTATCTTGATGTTGAACCTCTTCAAACAAATATTTTGAGATTTGAGGGTAGGGTAAGATAGATAGAATTTGACATGGGGAGTCAACCAACGAACAGCGTACATCATTAAGAATTAGGTTAAATATCTATACAAAGCGCCTGCCTGTTTGCGATCGACTACTCGACAGCAATGCACCCATCAATAGCATCCAGGCTCTGATACGTAAAGACCCCGACAGACCTGTCTGTCAGTTGCCAAGAGAAAATGGTGCGAAAATGGAAATCCGTGATGATGACATCAACGACACACTGCTTCCCGTCGGCAACCAGGACTCGTCGTCGCTTGATAACTCTGACGACGACCGTCGCAATTCATTCGAGCATCTGCAATGAGAAACTCGACTTCATCCTCTTGTCCTCTTTCTACACACCCAGCATGCCAACAACCCTCGTCTCCGAGCAAGCTCCACACCCAACTCACAACCCAACTCACAACAACGTACACTTTCCCTCCCAAGACTAACAATGATGGAGGGAATTACCTAGGATGAAGGAGGTCGAGGTTGACATTCCCTCTCGGAAAGCTCTGGCCCTGGCTCGGGGGCGTCGCAGGAGGAAGAGGAATGAGTGAGTATGTGTGTGAATAGGAGCAGACTTGAGCTTATACGTATGCTTTCTGTCTTTCCTTTCGGTTTCTTTATGTTATTCGCTGGTTGGGTTAGCACACACGCCAATGCTCCAATAAACTTTCCAAAACCCAACCCCTCTGGCGCCTCCACAACCTCCTACGATCAACATTCCACCACCATAGCACCCGCTCCTCCAGCGCCAACGAGCCTCTCCCGTCTGCGCTCCCTGTCCCTCAAGAACTACGCCACCCCCGCACCCATATCTTCCTCAACCTCGTCATCTATTTCTACCTCTAAGCACTCCTCAGACCACCAACGCACACACACCTCGTCCTTTACGGCACCCGTTGATCTCGTGGGTATGGAGATGGAGGGCGGGTTCCCTGCTCCCATGGGCGTGATTGGCGTATGGGGAGGGGTATCCTATTCTGGAGGAGGCTAAGCGGATGAGAGAAGTGAAGTTGAAGGCGCCCGCGAGCACGCGATACGACGACGAGCGTGCCAGTGTCGGTGCTGTTGCATTGGCCTTGGCCGTCATTCCCCTCTGTATTTGCGTCTGTATTCAGCCCAGGAGAGAGCAATTCTAGCAACTAGCGCTCAATCTCTAATTCCATTCGTGACTTCCAATTCTCCGTCCTCATGTTTCTGTTCCCACTCCGGTGCGCGTCCGCAGTCCCCCACCACATCGCATCAGCACCAGCAGTGGAAGTTGCAGTGGCAGGTACTCGTCATCCGGACCTCCTCCTCGGGCTCTGGATCCAGATGCGGGAAAGAGTGGAATGTCCGCATATGGATGGGAGTCTTGCATAGATATGGTCAGGGAAGCGTAAAAGCTTCCCAATAAGAAGAGACAAGATATTCGTGTTCATTCGAGTCTGGTGTGCAGTCTCCACTGTTGTACCGCCGATCCCAAGTATCTGCGACTCATGACGGCTAGCTCATGGCACCTGTATCCCCGTGCAAACCTCGAGACGAGCCCAACGGTCAACCCTTGTCTGCCTTAGCTGAACCACTCCACCTCGATGTTCTCTTTCACACACCACCAATCCTTTCAGATAGCAATGTTCCACGTAACCGACGTCGATCATCACCCATCTGTCCAGTCGTGAATGTTTTAAGCACGTTGACCCCGTCTACAGCTCCTCCTGCCACGAGTGGTCTTCCTAAACGACCTTCGACTGCACGCTGCCCTCTTCTCTGCTTTTGTCACCGTAACGTCCAGATTTGCATAATCGTGTATGCCGCAGTTCGGAAGGGACATGTTTTGACTGCTAGGAGCTCATCGTCGTCAAGGGCAGATGTTCCTATTCTTTGGGCAAAGTGGTAGCGGTGGTCAATGGTCATAGATATTGGAGTTGTATATGTCACTTCTGGTTCGTTGTTTCTGCGTCCATTCAGTTTACTTACATGCAATTTGTATTATTGTTTACATCGAAATTGCATTCCGGAGCAGCATCATACATGGCAGATAATGCCCTCAGTCTCACATTTACGAGTGTTCCTAACATGTTCTGTTAGTTCGGATAACTTGAAGGATCACCAAATGCGGAATGCCTGTTTTCGACACATGCACACGGGGGACCCGAGCCATCAGCCAGATCTCATGACATGACATCCTCTCCGCAGCAATGCCCTTTGCCCACGCCCGCATCTTACTCTCAACCATGGAGCATACTATGTCTGACGTCGCAGAGGCCGCTAAAATTCGCGCAAAGTACAAATATTTCCGCATTCTCGTAATCGGCCGTGCCAACGCTGGAAAGACCACATTGTTGAAGCGTGTCTGTAACACGACTGAGGATCCTTGTATTTACGATGAGCAGAACAAGATTCTCGTGCGTTATTCATGTTTTATACGTTGAATCCGTTCTTATTGGTTGGTTTGAACTTACTAGCTGGCACCAACACTGGGAGTAAAGCACTGTCCTTTCTGGCTGACTTGTTTGCTTGACTCACAGTCCTGTTACTTAGCGTGGGACTCATGACATTCGACATCCATTTGCCTTCAAGAGTAACCCACACTTTATCTTTCATGACTCCCCTGGATTTGAGGCTGGGGATGAGCGCCAACTGAATGAAGTTTTGTCATTCATCGAGGAACATGCAATGGCCAGGGTTGTTGACAAGCAGCTTCATGCTATCTGGTCACTTACTACTTTCATTTGGTAGCTTCTGTGGACTTATCATCTGAAATACAGGTTCTGTTTGAAGCTCAGTAATGCAAGATTTCTCTTGGAGCTGGAGAGGAAATTTTTTGATCAAGGTCACATTAAAAATGGTTTGATTGCCTCTTCTTTGTTCATTTTTTCATGACATAACTTGAGTCTCTGCAGTTCCTGTCATTGCAATTTTCACAAAGTTTGATGACTTCATCAACCAAGTTTATGACATGGACTTGGACTATTACACAAATCGAAAAAATGCAGTAGCATTACTTGAAGACCTTAAGAAACCCTTGTTTTGCTACAAGTTCCCACCTAGAGCAGGTGTCACTATGGAAGGTCTGTTATGCAAAGTTCTGCACTAAAGCATTTAATTAACTCAAAGCATAGATATGCAAGAGGACACTGGAAATCATCAAGAGCAGGTCAAAGAACTAATAAAGCAAACAACTGACTCTTTAGATAATCTTGCTCTTAAGATGTTGTTGATATCTGTGCAACAGAATAATCTGAAATTATGCATTGAGTATGCTGTCAAATAGTGAGTGTTGGATTGAGCAATATACAAGGCAAAATACTGACTATTTTCAGTACCAATATCTTTAAAAGAGAGTTGGTAAGTATTGTTAATATAGAAATGTGATAGTATTTTACTGATGTATACAAAGGAGGGCCTGTTGATAGACTGTTTAATATGGTTTCCTCATGGAATTGTGAGTCAGATAATTGTGGTCAATAACAACAGTCATTGTGAAAATGAGATAGTACAAAGTAAATATGATATGAATCTATCTTTCAAGCAAGGTGAGAAAGTTATATTGCTTTGTGTCTGTATACTCAAATAGATTGTAGAACTTATATTGAAGACATATAGAATTATGTAAGAGATGTTTGGATCTTTTGAAATCAAGATTCTATGAAGAAAAATGTAACAGGATGTAAGCAAATCTATTGGTGATATTCAAGCTGAGTTACCCAATGAGGAATTATAGTATGTATGTGCTCCAACCTTTGAAAAGATACATCAAAATGAGGAAGATACTATATTTCATTGTGCAGGATGTGAGTAATGAGTTTCTCATTAAATGTTTAAAGCATTCACTTTCAAAAATTTAATCTTGTCATTCTGCGACTAGAAAGTGAGCTATGTTTAATGCAGGAGCAAGAACAGAAATAACAAGAGAGTTGTTGTGCAATATGACTAGAATGTGAGTTATAGTCTGCTTTGGGCCTAAGACTCCACAGCTGACAGGCTGGCTTGACAATGTGCCTAGGATGTGAGTTGCAGTCTGCTTTGAGCCTAAGACTCCACAGCTGACAGGCTGGCTTGACAATGTGCCTAGGATGTGAGTTGCAGTCTGCTTTGGGCCTAAGACTCCACAGCTGACAGGCTGGCTTGACAATGTGCCTAGGATGTGAGTTGCAGTCTGCTTTGAGCCTAAGACTCCACAGCTGACAGGCTGGTTTGACAATGTGCCTAGCTTGTGAGTTGCAGTCTGCTTTGGGCCTAAGACTCCACAGCTGACAGGCTGGCTTGACAATGTGCCTAGCCTGTGAGTTGCAGTCTGCTTTGAGCCTAAGACTCCACAGCTGACAGGCTGGCTTGACAATGTGCCTAGGATGTGAGTTGCAGTCTGCTTTG